>JAUZTA010000001.1:4318923-4332346 GCA_034780835.1 Ctenochaetus striatus
GTGTGCACTTAATTTAATCTTGCTCTCTTTGTAACATCATTACAGCACCTGATTTCAGTATATTTGATATGTAGTCTTTGTTCTTTTTTGACATTTAATTATGATTAAATAGCAAATAAAGTCCTGAGATAAATTAACCACATTTTCCATTTTTTCTTTTTTGGAACTTTGTCTTACATCAATAAATGGCTGTCTACACTGGGCAGCTTTTCTCATTATAAGGAAGAGGCATTTATAGTATTACTTATCTCCTCCAAAGAAAATTTAATAAATTTAACATCATCACCCCTTGGAGGCCCACTTGTAATACCATAAATTGTGTGATACAAGGCTGAACCTCCCCAGTGAATATATGAGTTTCCTGCTGCCAAAAGTTTGACTGGCAGTGTCAGCCTGCTTTTTGTACACTCAATACAAAATTGACAATAGGCTGCGCCATACATGCATTTGCTTTGTGATGTACCAATAAGTGGCAGCCAGCTCCCAAGCAATATTTCAGTCCTTCCACCCCTGTCACTCCCACTGTATGAAACCATCAAACTGACAAACAGTAGTCAATAAGCACTTGCATGGTATGGCATTAACAACAACATCACAGTCATCTTACAGCTGCTGGAATGGATTCATTTTGAAAAATCTTGATAACTAGTGCATGTTGTCTCCTTGTGGTGATAAATCATTCTTTCATTCAAGCATCCTTTCTTTAAATATTACAGAAAAAAAATCTTGATTATTGAGAAGGGGAATACTCTTCACATGGATCGTATATTAAGCGGTGTATTTGTGGTATTTTTGGAAGCTGCTGGATTTTATTTTATCTCTATTTATCATTTACATGGTTACACTGAAATAGCTGACTTGTAACCATGTAGTTGTTCCAATGTTACTGCCTAAAGCTTGAATCTGGAATTAAATAATTCCAATCACTACATGTATATGTAAGCCCTAACAGAAGTTTATTTGAATCTTTACAATACCTTTTTCTTTACCTGTATGATGGTCAAATCTACAGGATCAATCTTTCCTAAAGGGCTTTGTGTGTATGTGTAATAGTTGGTTCATGCAGTCTACTGTGTGCAGCAACAAACAATATTATGTCCAAAGACTGAACAAATCCCCTGCTTTATTCCATTATTTTAATCATGCAAAACAGAAGTATTAAGTATAAAGTTGATTGGATGATCCCAGTCTCCCTCAATTTGCTAGTCCATTCATTAATTAGGTAATCCTGACATTTATGGAGTCACTTTTCAAAATGAAATTGTTTGCCCAAACTAAAAACTAAAAATTGTTCCTGGGTTGCATTTTAGTGACAGAAATGTTGGGTACAGGAGACAGGCATGTTCTCAAGGTGTCTGCCTCCAGCTTAAGCTTGCAAGGCAGTCGAACTGCTGAGGTCTCAAGTCTGAAATCTTGCAGGTCCATCATAAACAGTGAGGAGGACAAGGTGGTGGCTAAAGGTGTAGTTTAGTTTTGACACAAGTGAGACAAGCACAACTTACAAATCATATGGATCTTGCCTTTTCTTTACATAGCATTAACTCCAGTTCTTGTAGTTGAATCCTTAGCTCTTTTCTCATTTGCTGCATTGTTTGCATGAAATACTTTTTTGGTATTCCGGATAGTGCATTTTATGCACAAATTTTCTTTACTAAAACGGCAGGAATCGTGTATTGACATGACACGTGACACCAGCTGTTCGTCAACTTGCCATTATGTATCACTCCTCTAGCACGTCATCTTTTTTGTTTATCTGATTGGCTCATAATGAATGTGACAGACAGAACATTCATCCAATCACCGTCCAACATTTTCTTCCGAAACAACCTGCCCCTTCCAAACACCGTCTATGAGCTGTTTCCTTGATGGACATATGAGATATATATCTTATGGATATGTGAAACATTCCATCTGCTGTGTCAGGTTTCTTCTGACTGATTTTAAAAAGCTCGTTCACCTCTGTTGTTAATTTTGCATCTTTGCTACTCAAGATATGTTAAACCACTGGCTCATTTTCCCTCCCATTTGTATCCAATAGAACACCAAAGCTGACCTTTAGACAGAAGATCAAAATGATACAGTGTAAGTATCCTTAAAGGATATTTTGTTTGTGTATTCATTAATTTCCATAAACACCATTGCTGCAGTATGCTGCCCAACAATTATTATGACAGTGCTTGGCAGAAAATCCTGTTTGTGCACTTAGGATGTTTGTGGAATACATGTCTTATAATTATTGCAACTGCATATAAAATACTCCTGTCAGAAATTGTGCACCTCTCTGCCTGCAGCATGTGATGAGGTGGGCAGTTATCTGCAACATATTTTGTTTGTTTGTGTTAATGTGAAAGACGTTCACATGTGTGGGCATGTTTACATCAGCCAGCTCCCCCACTATGCCGTGCTCTTACTGTTGTTAAAGGGCTCAACTCTCTCTTGATAGTGAAGTGTGGAGTGTTTTTGTTTGGTGTGTCTGTTAAAGTGGAGAGTTTGTTGTGGGCTGCAGTTAGCTGTGTTAACTGTCTCCATCTGCTCTTTTAGCTCTGACCCACTGATGTCAGAGGAAAAATAATGATCGGGCCTTAACACCACCTGTAGGCTTTTAGAGCTAGATGTTGCCCATTGTGCACACACATATACACACAGACACATGCACACATACTCACATACATATATACCTCCATCGCAACCAGAGATGTTGCGATACCTTTTATTCCTTCCCGATACCAATGCTGTTAACTTGGCTTTGGGTATTGTCCGATGCTGAGTGCCAATCCTATACCAGTGTGTCTAACACTTGTGCCACCCCTCAAATCTAGTGCATTTCATGTTGTGTATGTCACTGTTATACTTGTAAGCTTATCCAGAGAAAAAAATTGCTGAACAGCAGACGTATTGCTAGCTCCATCTGACACTGAAATCATTTCTTTTTCACTGCTCTAAAACAGTAGTTTCCAGTGCCAGCACAGGGCAACTTCCTGTGTTGGCATTCAGAATGGCGAGGAAGAATTGATTTCTGGTGTGCAATAGAAAGCAAAGCTAACAGAGCTAACTGGGTCCCTGACATCAGGAGAAGAACGACCCTAGTTGTAACCACAATAACAATAAGTGACAAAAAAAACAAGCAAAAAATAAAAGACACGCAACTTAGAATTTTGAAGTCTCCAAGCAAAATACTGACCATCTGCCTGCTTATTCATTGTAAGGATAAAGACACACAGGAGAGCCATCAGCATGTGCCCAGTCCTTGGTTTCTTTGTCTTTCCTGCATTTTGTACATCAAAGCCATAGTGTTTTACTGAATACCACCAGAGATGCTCTCTCCATGGGAACACACAACTGCAGTCATTCACCATAAAGATAATGGCGCCTTCTTTGCTCACCCATTTACTTTGAAAATTAATTAAATCTTGCTTGTTAAGGTTTTAGGGCTCTCTGAGGGACTGAGCATGAGAGAAGTGTGTATGTATAGTATTTGTGTGCTTAAGAGAGATGAGGAGAATGTGTTTGCATAGGCAAGCGTGTGTGAAATACTGTTATGTCTGTGGAGGATGCTGCATGAAGGCAAGGATACAGGAGGAGAGCTCACAGAAGGCACGGAAAGCTCACTTCTTAGGTTCCAGACTGTTGTAATCTGCCTGCAGTGCATTTGTTTAGAGGAATCAGCCATAGTGACACATCAGTGGCTACTTATTTAACCTCAGTCTACACAGTGAAGAATAATTATGGTCTATAAATCCCTTAAAAGTCAACAAATTCCCCAGATATTAGTTGAATAGGTCTTTGTTGCTTTTTTCTTCTCATAATTGCTTTCTTTCTTCATTCCCCTTCACTTTTTAAGAGTGAATATTTCTAAAGGATGAAACAGAAAAAGAAATTATATGAATTTAACTAGTCAGTCATAATGTTCTGTAGTTGAAGTAGATGGTGTGTGGGTGTCTTATCTGGCCTTTGAATAATGCAGTCAGGTTAATGAAGAGTCTACCTTAAACATAAGAGCAAATTCCACTCACTTTCCCTCGCTGGTGTTCAGAGCAGTGCAGCTTTTCTGTGGTGATGACGAAATGTATAAGAATACATTTTTCAAAGCTAAATTTGGCCTTTGCTTCATTCTTAAAACTAAGTACATGTTTCAGTCATTGCTTCTCCTGACTACTCAAACTTAATAAACCATTAAAACCATGCATGGTGGATCAAAATATGTGGCATAATTCTGCGAACTCATTGTGTATGTTCATTCTAACTTAACCAGAAGTTGATCTTTCACTTTGAGAGATATTTAACTGTTACAGCTAGTGGCTAAAATTAGATATTTGTATGAAGTATTATGGCATGCACTGCATTTGTGAGCCAGCCAGTCACAGAGTTAATTGCCTCTTCTTAAATTATAACAGTGAAATGAATGTGAGGATAAAGCTCTCTCAGGACTGTGGAAGTAGTTATCTTAGTAGTTGCTGCTCATCGTAAATAGTTAGAATGGAAGCACTTTAGCTAAATTATGGGTTTCATGCTGACTCTACAGGACTGTAGCTCTGATGAAGTACTGCATGCAGCTGCATCAAGCAGCTCCATTTCCATATCAGCACAAAATGTGGTCTTGGCAGTGCAATTTTCTCTAAGAAAAGAAAAAAAAAGATGAAGAATAGCATCAGCATGAATATGCCCTTGCAGAACTTCCTGTTTCCCCCCCTTCATATATTTAGTTGGTGATGGAATGATGTGGATGAAGAACAAAGCTCCTGCAGCTTAAAAGCCCTCTGCTGTGATGGCAGTGACAAAACTGTTGTTTCCTTCTTGTAAATAGCTCTATGCAGATGAAGTTTGACTGCCAGATTATTTTTTATGACACTGTGATTGTCCTTCAGAGCAGCCCGTGGCCTCCCTCTTTACTCAGGTAGCCTTCACATCCGCAGGAGGACAGACACACATACACACTCCTTTCATTCATTTGCTGCCCTCAGGGAGACAGAGCGCCCAGCTGACTGTGAGTATTTGATGTTGAAATGGTTCAGCCCGCCTTCATAGAGCCCCTATCGCAGGAGAAATGGTGCAAATGTCACACTCCACCCTCCACTGGGCTGGGCGCATATGTCACTGTGTGTTTGTGTGTGTATCAGAGTGTACATGTACCATGTAGCCATGCATGTGACAGCGTGCAGTGAGAGGCTGCTATTTCTGGAATACAAAATGAGGTCACAGGTGGAAACAGCTAAACTTAAGTGATTTTTGTTGTACCTTACACCACAACATGACACCACACACGCACCACAGTGTGCTGTACACTTATTACTGACCATAATGTGTACAGAGACCAGTGATTGGGCATGTTATTGTCCATTTAGATGCACCCTGAGATGTCTAAAGTGTATTTAGAAAGAAGTGTGAATCAGCAACAAGAAAAGAAAAGCCTGAGGGGGATGTGGCACGACACACTCGCACAAACATGGCACATACAAACATTTATGCGTAAAAGTCTTCAGGCTGTTGGACAGTGAATGTCTCACAGTAGCAGAAAAATGCCTTCCCAGCAAGACTGCAAACAACATCTCTGTCCTTTTCCCTTCTGTCTGTCTCACTTCATGCAACATACATGTACTTTTATATATGTAAAGCAGAAGTAAGGCTCTTCAAACTCTCACAGCAAAACTGCTCAGAAACAACTGTAAGACACTAAGAATGAAATGAATGTTTTCACTGTTTTACACACATTGTCCTACATAATTAACATGGCCAAAAGGGGAAGTACATAATAATTCTCAATTATTGTCTTTGAAACTGAATACAAATATTGTAGTGGATAATTATAGCCATTGTAACATTTGCTTGTGTACTGAATTTAGTAAAAACTGTGATAAACTCAGAGTTGAAGTTGAAGTCAAGTAGCAGGAGCTGCTGAGTAAGAACTGATGTCCCTGTTGTGTGTAAAGATCACTGCTCTTCATCTTGTTGTTCCCTTGATGAGTTACATGGCATTTAAGTTTTGGTGTTGCTGTGAGTGTATATGCTCCATGTGCTGCATATCAGTATGCTACCCGACCAAGCAGCTGACAGAAGCTTAGCAGGCTGTTGCTAGGCAATGCCATTTAAAATCCATCCTCTCCCTGTATGTTGGAAGCAGTGTAGCTTTGTTTGTTGCTTGGTTTTGTTGCTAATACCGGGGTGGAAACTGGAGTAGCACGAGACAATTGCCTTGTTAGTCCTGCACAGTATTTTCTTTCCAGAGTGCAGCTTTGTTGGTGGGAGGCTGGTTTGGCCTCAGATGACTTTCTAAACAAAGAATATTAAGAAGCTTTTTGGGGAGCTGTTCAGTAATAGCAGAATGAAACAGGGTGCTTGCTATTTGATGATTAGTTTTTTGTTTTTTTTCATTTGGCCATATTCTAGTGTTGGGCATTGCAATGCTGTTACAGGAAAATCTGTGGAGGTGTGTGTATGTGTACTTCATTTAACAGAGAGCACATCTGCTTCTTTAAAGTTATAATCTGCAGTGTGGGCATAGAAATACATCTTTGGTTGGCTATGCTCTGTCACTGGTTGATAAAACACAGCTCTGACTTAACCTATATGCACGTTATGTAATGTTTTCCATTAACTGCTCCAAGCACCCGGTGTCTGATAGGTCTGGGAATTAATCCTGTACTGTACAGAATGTCATCTGCTTTTATTTTTTTTCCATTTTGTTTTGAATATATTTGAGCAGTTCGTTAGTCTGATCAGAGGTAAATAAAGAACAAGGCAGCAGCTAAACACACTAATATCAAAGCAAAAAGACACAGTAAAGCAGTGCGATTGATAGGTGATCTGTTAGGAGTTAGTGCAACAAGAGAGTCTGTGGGAGGGTGTCATTAGACACGGCTGTGCTTTGTGCTAAATAACAATATCGGCATGCTAACATTTCCAAAATGACAGTGTTGAAAAGTACATTTTCATCAGGTGTGTGATGCACTGTGCCAAGTAGCACTAAACACAGAGCACAGCTGAACTCAATGGGAATGTCACTAGTTTTGAAGGTATTTAATATTAAAAACGGCATTTGACTAAATAACATTTTGACCTAGTGGTGGCAGTGGTAAAAAAAAACATGTTAAAAAATTGTTGAAATGATTACAAGTGATCCTCTGGGGACCATAAAAATCCATCTGAAAGTTGTTGAGATGATTCGGTCTGGACTAAAGCAGTGGACCAACCAGCCAGTAATTAAATGGGCATTTTTTTTATTTTGGTTCCTAAAAAGCAGGTCCATCTAGCAAAAAGCTGGATTATCCATCATAATCCCACAGAACTAAAAACAAAATAATTCCCATGTTTGAATGTAGTATTACATGCTGTTTGTTACTGTATCAGAAGCTCAGTCAATCACTTGAGGACATTATTCCTATGAAAACATCCAGTGTTCAGGTCACAGGGGGCTGCAGTAGTGACAGATGGAGACTTATGGCCCTTTACCCAAATTCACACCCAGACTTCATCATGATATTTCTCACAACCACTTCATCATCTCAGCTTCTCAACTGTTCATTGCTATTCAAGTCTCTCCTGTTTTCTCAGCCAGGTGTATTGGCAGACTAATAACACTTATCTAACCTTAATGTGAAATGCAATACATGAAGGTCTGCAACTGCTAGCAATTCTTTGTTCTTTTTCATCACTTAAGAAAAAGTGATGGAAGGGAAACTGATGCAATACTTGATTTTTTTTTTCCTTTACACTCAATGATTTTCTTCTCTATTGTAAATCGTGGTTTTCATCGTTGTGGAACAGGCTCATTTGTAAGTAGTTGTTTTCTTATCTCGCAAACAAAAAGACAAATGGGTACAGAAAGACTGAAAAGAAGGCTGACTTTGTAACACAACACAGTGAGAGGCGTGGAAAACAGCTAGGGAGAGAGGCGGAGGATGAAAGAGTGAGTGACGGCAGGCCAACCGTGTGGAGGAATGACACTACCGAGGGATGCAGTTTGACTTTGATTGTGTGTCGCCGTGAGTCACTGCCTGTGTTCATCACCACAGTGGCTCGCAAAATGAGAAACCACAGCATCTCTGGGCTTTGACATTGACAACATATTGCTGTCTCGCTGTCACTTCATCTGTGTGGATCTGCCCAGTCGTCGCTTCACTCACCTTTTGTCCTCATCTCTCTCTCTGTCTCTCTTTCTGTCGCTGTCTCTCCATCACTGTCAGTCTATCAATGGTTTGGTGATGCGTTACATGCCAGAGTCATTCTGTCTGGGGCTTACCTTAGTGAATGAGTGTGTCCATGTGTATTGACAGGTTTCAGTCAATACATGTAATCTTCTGATTTAAGGATCCTATTGACCAGTTAAATAGACTGATTTAGTTTTTCGTTTCTTCTAACTCTGAAGGCTTGTGAGAGATTTTCAAAAGAATGATCATAACTGATGAAGCAAAGGCCAAGGTATCCTGACATTTTCATCCCTGGCATGGTTCAGTTTCCAAGACCAACTGATCCTGCATTGGTCATGTCTTTAAAACTAGACTCTCAGTGCTAAATAAAGTGAGAAAAATCTTTAGAAAATAACCCACATGATGCAATCAGATTTTATTTCTCAAACTTTGGAAAACTCTTTCAAAGCTGCAGAATATGACAGCGGTTTTTTCAAGCTGAGCAGAACTCTGGGATAAATGGTTGGAGTTTCAAACCACAATGCATCAAGGAGAGGCTGGCTGTATTGTGTTTTAACATTCCAACGGCATAGAAGTTTCCAGTGCTTTTTAATTTGTAGTTAATTTCTGTGTCTACCGAACATATGTGTGCATTTGCATTTAAAGTGATTCTACACTGGCATTGCTGACACAAACTTAAATTAAAATTCCAATTTCCATTTAAAACTGTTTTATAAGAACTTCAGTAAAACACGAGACTATAACTAGTAGGTAGAATATCCTTAAGGTCATTCTAACAGAATTGAGTGACATGTAGTGAAGTTTTGTACAGAGTGCAGAAGTGCCAGTCAGTGAAATTTAGTCCTTATAATTCTTGGTGGTAGAGTTCCAACCCTCTCTGGCCTTTCAGATGATTGACCAACACAGAGTGATGTCATATTGTGTTTCTCCAAAAGTAAGAGGATTTCTGCATTGCGTTTTCTTTTTGTCTGTCTGTTTGTTTCTTTTCTGTTTGTTTGTTTGGGTCAGCATCAGCATAGCCTTGCGAACCACTTTTAAAATGAATGGGGATGCTTGTGTTCTCTGTGCTGTGCCTGACTTGGGCTGAATGGGCACTAACACAGTTGTAGTTGGTAGATCAAATGTTTAAGTTTTGTATAGTTGCCCAGTGATAATATAGATATAAGGATACGAAAAATGGCTAAAGTTTGAACTTACCTCTGGTTTGATTTGATTTTGTTCTTTTGACAAAAAAAAAAAAATTTTTTAACGGCCAAATAAATGACTAAGTTAAATAAACAGTGGATGACTAAGGCCTGACTAAGCTGAAAGACATTTTCATTAAGAGTCAAAGGGGTTTGTGAAGTAGAGAAGTAGAATAGAGGAGACAGTTAAGAGTCGGTCGAGAGGTCATTTTGTCAAGAAAGGAACAGATGAGTCTGTGTTGCCTCCGTCATCAAAACTGTAAAGAGCATTATTAAATGCACCCACACTTCACTCTGCAAAAATCACCAACGACTAGATGGCATTTTAACTTCAGTCCTTGGTGATGATTGGTGGGTAAAAGGCAAACATGTGGAATAGAGGCAGATGGACGGGTGGATGTAGGTGGAGGGAGATAGCAGGTAAGTGGATAAGGGGAAAGAGGAAAAAAAGTAAAGTAGAAGCATCAAGAGGGAGGTTGCCAGGTTAGTGAAGCCTCTCAGCCTGAGGGAAATGAGAGGAGATGGAGGGATGACTGGATGGTTAGATGGGAAAAAGGTAAAGGAGGACTGGCAACAGAGGCCTCTTTGAGGTGGAGGGAGAGAAGGGTCGTCTTGTGATCAGCTGGTCAGCCTCCTGCCAGCCCACTGCCCCTCTGGAGGCCAATTACAGGGGAGTTGGGTAGAGCTTGCAACAGTGGAAAATTTCCTGCAGTACACACACACACACACATTTGTGCTGACACCTGGTTCATACAATAATCGAAGCCCCAAGGCACATGCCCTCAGACGCACTCACACATACTTACACATATATGCACACACACATGCACACACTCATACATAGACTTTGTGCAAACACCAACTGAAGCTGCAAAATTCTCTTAGTTTTACTCCCAGAAATTAAATGTCATGTTCATGTTTTTTTCTTTAGTATATTATTACCTGAAATTCACAATAGTATTTTCAGAGAGTGAGTCATCTCCACAAAACTGCCCCGCAGTGTTCCTACAGCAGCTCAGAGTGGCCAAACCAAACTGGATCTATACATTTCCTTTATAATGTTTACACAACATCAACATGAGGGGCATCGGGTTGGTTGCAATATACAACCTCACCACAAGTTACCATTAAACCCAACACACTGATGTTTATAGTCACAATTTAGTCTTTTTTTCTTTTTTTTTTTTTAAATTGAGGATAGTTAAGGACTGTTTTACAAGCTTTTAAAAGTTCACTATCTGGTTGGGTTTTTTTTGGTTTTTGTTGTTTTTTTTTTGCTTAAAAGCAGGAAAAGTTTACTCAAAGCAATGTGATTTTGCTCAAAAATCTCTGATCAAAAGAACGAGCTTGAACTTGATTGACCAGCCAGCTAATTAGCATTGGAAATGGTCCAACATGGATTTTTAATGAGATATTTTCATTGTAAAACTGCTCATTTTGTGGCAATTTATGCAGCCTCTGAGGATCAGTCTCAAGTAGAAGTTGCTTTGTATTAACAGGTCACAAGAAAGCAATGTTTGGAACCACTGATGTGGTATAGTACTCACACTGTACCAGTGCATTTAACATTAACATTTAAAAGTATTTATTTGGTAGAAATTTTGAGCAAAGTGATGTACAAATGAGGTTCAGTCAAGCTACAGGAGATCTAGGAATCCAGAAGAGGCTGGCTTCATTGTGTCTAAACATTATTCAACATAAAAGTTTATCAGTGATACAATACAAAAGATGGCAGGAGGAACCTTATTTTGTTTTGTTTTCTTCATAGATGTGTATGTTTTTGTGTTTATATGTGTCTACAGGTGTGTGCACAGGTGTGTGTGTGTGTGTGTGTGAGTGAATTCCATCTCATGACCTTAAGTTCATCTCACCCCTGCAGTGCGCAAGAGAGGTTCTTTGAAGTACAAAAATCTCTGAAAGGACACACACACATTGATGAATAACAATCAAATGCCTCCTAAAGTTCAGCTCGAACTTTGAAATGACTACAGTTCCTTTAACACACACATGGGCTCACACACACATACAAACACACACCAACACGCAAACATACACAAACACACAAAAACAAATGCAGTCCCTAAAATTGCAGCAATATCCTGCAGCCAGAGGACTGATTATCTGCCAGCAGGCCAATCAGTGCTCACCGTTTCCAGTGTGTTTAGACCAATAGGTGCTGCAGTACCAGGCCCACAGTGACAACTGGTCTCATTCTGTGGGTACTGTGCTGTTTAAGCTTAATGAGAAGGGGGGAAGAATGAGGTGGAGCTGCAGTTTTGATGGATTACACAGAATGACCTTAAACCCAACCAACAGCTAGTATATGTTTAATCACAACTAAAGCCAGTTAATCCAGCCTCCCTCCCCAACCCTCCTTACCTCCCAGCATACTGAAAGATGCAGGCAACCTCAGCCAGCATCACGTTTGCAGAGGAAACTGTCATCAGAATTGACACATTTTTCATCTGAGCGCCTGAAGCATTATGGGTTCGCTTAAGAATTAATTAGATTCCATCACTTTCCTGCACTTTTCAGTGTTTTAAGTACAGATGCTCATCAAATTGGCAGCTAAAGTCAAACCTCACCCACTATATGAGCATTTGTAACTTCTACCTACCTGTATAACAACCAGAATGCTGCAGTGTACACTCACTGCTGACGTTGCAATGCCAGCTGCTGATTTCAGCCAAGTGTCAGACAAAAATTAAGAGAGTACTTGAAATGTTGCCACAAAATGAAAAGTGAATTTGTTTGCCTGAGTTGGGTGCAGCTAATGAATCATTTTTTCCACAAAATGGAAAAATAATTTGAGGCTTGATTATTGTTTTAACTTTAACTTTGTCTTTTACAGCCATTTATTCTGCTGTTTGGAAAACAAAAATTGAATTAAAAGCAGTAAATAATGCACTAAGCAGTGGTTAGACTGCTGTGAAAAATACTAGTGTGTACTGCTCTGCAGGTGTGGCATACTGGCAAGTGAAAAGATATTTTGAATGCAATTTCAACCAAAGCGTTCCACTAACGTCATGATCATTTCATAAATGAATTTCATTCACTGTTTATAATTTATTTTTTCATTTCAAGTTAATCTAACAATGCTCAGTATCTCAGAAGCTTGGTTCAACTTTTCCTTTTCTAAGTGCTAGCTTTCCTGCTGCGATGCATTGTAGTTTGATTAAACATGTTTTTGATGAAAACATAGTGTTCACACACAAAGGCTGATGTGCTATCATACATTTTTTGCATCAAACCTTCTAGTGCCACCGAAATTCAGTAAACTTTGTTTTCTGGAGATAGAATACCTCCTGAGAAGTAGCAATCAGTGCAGCCATTATATATTCTATGGGAAACCACAATGAGACAATACAGTAACAAGGTGGCTTTGATGCTGCTTTCTCAATCAGCAGTCATTTTTCCCAGCAGCAGGCTAAGAGCGCTGGAGAGGCTTACAGAGCACAATTCAAGTATTAATTTTACCACTCGGGATCGTCTGGTTGAATCCAGCTGTTGTGTAACATTGACATGCTTTATATAATGCACTGAGTGTGTGTTCATTCGTGAGTTGCTTGTCATTATTGGCACCTCCAACCCAGTTTGCTTTTCATGCTGAATGTTTCTGTTTTCGTCTCTGTCTTGTCTTGTGGAAGACGCAATAATAACATTAGCTTGTGCTGACACACAAAGACAAGAAAGCACATTTATCTCTCTCTCTGTCTCTTTGTAGCTATGTATCATCCATCACTTCAGTTTATATTCTTCACAAATATGTATTTTGCTCCAGCAAAGTCAACACAGTTTCAGGATGGATGACAGCATCATAGTAATTATAGTAATAACCCAATTAGCATTTTTCCAATAATCACTCTCTAATCATTGCAGAATTTTCCTTTACTTTCTAACGCTCCACCTTTTCTGACATGTGACAGGTGAAAATCATTAGTCTTATTTTAATTTACAAAACTGCCGCACAGTCCTTTAACTTTTTAAAGCATCCTAGATGACAGATGTCCCATCAGGCTCTGAGCTTGTGGTTTGCCTTCACCTCCACTCCGTGGGCACTTGCATTGGGATAAAATGAAGAAAAAGTAGAGTGAT
>JAUZTA010000001.1:4348845-4361905 GCA_034780835.1 Ctenochaetus striatus
GACACGTTTTCAGAAACAGAAGCATATTTGTTCCATGAGACAACACTCCAGATATGCTATTGAAATCACTGTGAATAGCTCTTTATACACACTGTACTTAAGCCTTTCTTATGGTTCCTGAATGCTTAATGGTGCAGTATTCTTGAAATATTCTACTCAATGTAAAGAGAATGGACAAAGGTGGCATGGTGTTCAGTGAATAGGGAAGCGTGGAGACAAACACTCAAGCAAACAGTTAGTACAAGGATGAAATTGACTGAATAAAGACCCTATAAAAGAACACATTCCCCATTTTGTTGTATCAGAGTTGCTTCTGCATTCAGTGTTTCACATTAAACTGCCATAGTTTCACATCAATGTACAGAAACTTTCAGAAAAGAATAACAGTATATTTTTGTTAAAATGGGGTACTGAGGCTGTGTGTACAGTAAATGCTTGTGATTAAAGTGTTTGTGGGTGAGTTAATGAGGAACAATCCAATACCGAGGCTTCATCCGCCCACCATCTATACAGTAGAACTGAGCCGGGGGCACTGTGATGTTCTCTTTGAATAGGTGCATTGAGTTTGGCTGTTGTTGAGTGTAGCACCGGGTGCAGACCTTATTAACAGAGTATTGGGCTTCAGCGTGACTCCATCAGGCAAATCAAGGCAACCTAGACCCGCGACCCTATTAGTATGCTAATAAAGTCACTTCTCTAATGACTGATTAGCAATTCAGCGGATTTTGTTCCTTGCCCCACTTGTACACACAAATAAGTGAAATGCTCTCTTAGCACATATACAAGCACATGCAGAGTTAATGGTTTGCACTTTTATTCTTATGTTTCTCATTGCTGGCAATTTATTCATAACACTTCCTCCCTCGCTTCCTTCTTTGATTGTCTGTCTTGCCCTCATTCACCTGGCACTCAGTAAGGATGATTAAATTGTGTGAAATATAATGTGAATGTGAGGAACATGTAAGTAGGTTTGTTTGTTTTTATTTGTTGTTTTGTTTTGTTTTGTTTTTTTTTTACTGGGAGCCACAGAAAAAAATCACTCCTCTTTATGAGTTTGACCTACATGATGCTAGATGCATGTAGATTCAGTGTCCCTGGGGCCACAGCATCAGCACCGTCACAGACGACACTTGCTTCCCAGGGTTGTGTGTTATCGTGCTGGACACGTAACACATGCTGAGCAACATTGACTAACACTCTGCGTCTGTGTCTTATCAGTGCTCAGTGGCCTCTGCTCCAACGACTGTCCTGAAGATGTCAAGGTAAGACCATCTCTCTTTGTTTGTTCACTTTTCTTAATGACAGCAAAACAACTGGCAAAATTGTTTATTTTTCCCGACCACTGTCCAGTCTGTTTCGATGTACTGGCTCTACCCGTGCATTCATCTGATCCCCCTCAAGAGTGTGCACTTTATTAGCAGTAAGAGAGATTAAGTTGAAATATCCTCAGTGATGGTCAAACTTTCTGTCTGGGCAGGATCAACTTTGTTTTCGCAAAAGTAAGGGAAAAAATTTCAATAGGTCATGTGCATATGCGCCATATGGCAGCCTAAGCTACCTTTAAATATGAAGTACCTATATTTTAGTGTATTGAAAATGGAAGACACCAAAAAACAAGGATTAGTTTCTCTGCAATAAAAAGTACCTACATTTTCTCTTTTTTTCACCTATTTACACCTCTTTTTTTGTTAATGGAGACAGGAAACACACCCTCATACAGCTCAGTGGCCCAGGCTCACTGTACTAAATCACATGGTCTCCCTTGCGGTTTGTCCTTTCCAATAAAAAATATCAGTGTAAGAATTTTAAGGACCAAAGTGGAAAGAATGGCAGTTGTTTCTGTTTTCCAGCTCGTGTCTGTTGCTCGTTGTTGTTCAGGGACAGTTTGTCAGTCACAGTCTGCTGAGACTTGAGTTGTACTTGTAGTTTTTGCAATAGCAGGTTTTAAACCTCCCTGCTGACATTTTGTAAGTTATCCATTCCTAAAATATCCAAGAGATGGTGTAACAGGGTCAGACAGTGCTCATCAGTTTGATTCAAACACGTTTTGAAAGGTCAAGTTCTGTCTCTCACAGTGGCCCCAAACTTGGCACTGCGCTCCATTTGTGGCTCTAGTTTTATACATATTTAAATTATATCAGCATGTATTTTAAGGATTCAGGTGTATCAACCTCTAAGCAGTCAAACATTAAAAAATGACGGCTTAAATACTGAAAAGCTTTGGTATCACTTCTTTTGAAAGTGTCTCATATCAAATCTGTACATTAAAAGCTATTAAAATCCTGATCAGACACAGACACCACTCCGGCTCGCCAGCTGTTCAGACTGAAAACAGTTGCATAAAAATGCTGATGGGCACTTTTCAGTTTGATTAATCAGGTACTGGTCTGGGGACCGATAAGATTCCAAATCACTATAGAGCAGTATAAAATATTATGAAGGAAAATTTAACAACTCACAGCAACAGTGATTTATCCCTCATCTTAGCAATCACTTTATGGAAACAGAAACAAATCTGCCATTCACCTGACAAGGTAAATAACTAGGAAGTGCCCTGACAGGCTGTGTGCTAGAAGAAAATTAAGCTATGTTCAGCTGTTTTGTCAGATGCCAGTGTGTTTTTTGTTTATTTGTTGGTTTTGTTTTTGCTTTTGTGAAAGCACTCTGTGTGGGCTCAGTGGCAAGATTGAAATTAATTAGGAGTCTACGTGTCTAAAAAGTAATGTTGGCTTAGACACGGCCTCAGCCAACTGCTAAGCCCTTGATAAGCCTAAATAACTCACAGTTTAAGTTAACCAAGCACCATGGAGTAAAATAAGATTTTATTCAATCACATTATCTGTTAGCCAAAGCTATAAGTTACATTGCAGAATGAAATCCCTGAAAGTCATTGGATGTGTGGGCTGGCCCACAAACCCACACAGCCTCTGGCTCTGGTCAGGAGGAGGCTGTTGAAGGAAGGGGCAACTAGCGTGCATCGACCCACAACATGTGAGCCACACAATTGTGTCGCTTTGAATGACTACAAGGCTGTGCAAGGAAAACACAACGTGAGCACTTAAACTATAAGAGCACTTTGAAGTTAAATGAAGCCATCAATTTATAGAGCAGATACCTTTAAGCTCCTCTTTATTCATCCCCAGGAGCTTATGTCTGACGATCATGTGTGGGTGGACGGAGAAATCTGACAGAAATACAGCAGCTGAGCATCGCACCTTATACAACCTTTTTCCATTGGAAAGCCCTTTGCAAAACACATTAGCTTTGACATCAGCAGGAGGCTGCTGGTATTAGAGTTGTTTTTGGTTTTCTGTCTGTCTACTCTTCCACCCGCTTGTTGTCTAACTGAAAGGTATGATGAATGCTGTAGACGAGTGGAGCTCACGGCTGTTTCTACTCCTCTCCTCTGCCATCCATCTCCCCCTCTATCTTTTCATTTCACTCTCCCGCTCCTCTTCTTCTTAGTCACACCTCTCTTCCTCTGGCTTTCTTTGAGCCCACTAATCTGCTCCTCTGTGGCTCTTTCTCTCTCTCTCTCTCTCTCTCTCTCTCTCTCTCTCACTCTCTCTTTTTTTTGACCTCATTTCTATTCCTCCCTCACCCTGCTGAGTGTCACAGCATAAAGGACCAAGTCTCTCTTGCATGTTTGCAGGCTCATGATTAGCTGATTTCAAGCGAAGGATGGCTCGACAGATCTCTTCATTAGTTGTCATCCTGTCATTATGCAGAGATAAGATAACCCCTCTGCATCAGCCCACACGGGCGCACGACCATGCAGCCGTCCCGCTCATTTATGCTCAGTCATATTTAAGTCAGCCAGTTCAGACATTTGCCATGTCACTGAGTGAAAATGAAACTAAAATACTGCTCAAGGTCACTGTGGTGACAACATGCCTGTCTGTCTTTCTGTCCACTCTTTCCCCCCTCTTGGTCTTTCTCTCTTGCCTGTCTGTTTTTTTACCCCCCCGTGCTTGTTTCTCTGCGTCCTCTTTCACCCTCGCTGACAGACAGCTGACCTGAAAACATACTTGCAAAATGTCAAAATTTGCCTGTTGTATTTATTTGTGTTTGCATGTGTGTTGTTGTTGTTTTTTCCAGCCTTTCGGTGTTAACCAGCCAGGCCCCTACGTCATCTACACCACCATGGATTCCAATGGCGAGCTGAAAAACGCCTCAGGTTAGTGCTCTCTTTTTTAAAATGTCTCCCTGTCGTAGCTTTCACTTTTTATGCTAAACAATCCACTTTCAGCAGCAGAGGATAGGCAGAGTGAGATTTATTTTTCTGAAAATGTCACTGCCTGAGCTTTCATACATACACATTCGTTTTATTAATAACATAACCTGCTAACAATGACAGCTGTCCTTAGTCTGGCTGAACATCACAGGCTTTGTTTTAGAGGGTTTAAAGAAAAGACAAGATGAGACTGAGAGGGCTCAATTGATTTTATGTGGTTGCTTATTTTTATTATTAATAAGAAAATAGGCTCCATGCCTCAAAGATAAAGGCCGACTCAGAAAGAGCAACTAAAGAGCGAAGGTAAAAAGAAGGTCTATTCAAAGACTCCTGTAAAGGCAGAATAAATTTGTTTTATAAGACTGTGATGCTGCTGTGTTCTTTTATTCTGTTTGCATTTTAAAGTACAAGTTGGGTTTATTAGATGACTTTGTTTTTCCCATTCCTGCACAAAGGTCTCAGTCACATTTATATTTCTTAAAATGCTGTTATAAATCGCAATATTGGATAGTTACAGGAAAATTAATATTCAGCTTGCTTGTTGGGTTTCAGTTTTAAAAGATGAGTTGAAGTTTTCAAGTAGTACCAATCAAATATTAAGCCTGGAGCCATTGCAGTGGCACTGTCTATGGAATACACTTTTCTCATAGCTGTCTGCAAGGCAATCTCAGAAAAATACTGAAAGCTTTCAAAACACTGGAGGCTTTTTTTTTTTTCATCCGGAGTTTCTTGCACAGCAGGCAACACTCAACAAGCTATAGCTTCCTCATCTTTTCTTCTCACTGAAGTCCAAGGCGCATACCTTTCTGGGAAGGACCAGTCACAATTTATAACTCCCCACAAGACTTGTGCATGTGTGAAGTTTTGTTTTGCAGCTCTGTATTACCTCAGCCCTCATCGTATATGTTACCTTTTGACTAAGTTCAGAATAAATGATGATTGTTATGCACGGAGCAGTTAGGACGAGATTATCAAGAGTGCCGTAAGTGTAAATGTGTAGCTGGAGTGTTTGCAAAGGGCTGCTGTCTTCTATTATTGATAACCACTCGAGTCAGCATTTGTTGTGGACTGTACGTTAGAAACAGTGTTACCACCAGAAGGTAGGAGGTTTTGGTTGCAATTCATCCTCCTCATAGATTATGAGCTGTATTTTATTTTATGTTAATAGAAAACCTTTTATTAATAGCCGTGTTGTAGCCTGAAGGATCAGTGGGTCTCCACAGGAAGAGGAACTCCTGCAGTCCTGGAGCTAATGAAAACTCCCCTACCCCACTACCCCTCTACTTCAGACTAATGAGGAGAGAAAGATTCATAGGGAAAGAGATAGATGCATGGAAAGATAAGACAAGACATTGAGGACAATAGTGCTGTGCTGTATTAGCTGCATTAACCTAGTTGATGTTACATTGTGGGAAGGACACAGAGCTGGATGAGGACAAGATGCCCTGACAGCCCGGGGTCGGGGATATATATAGTCCGTCCGTCCGTGCGTGCATGTGCAGCATAATCCCACTTGTCAGATTTCATTGTTTCATTTATCGGTTGGCACAGTTGGAGCATATACATATTTAAACAACGAGTAGACAGATCACAGTCTAACATCATTATTATTTCACCACCATTAGACAGCTATCAGCTCCTGGCTACAAAACAGTGCTAAGACTAATCTTCCAATGGCTGCAGAGTTTTCAATTAGGGGCTCTGTGTCCGAGCCCAAAGCACTTGAGTGGACAAAATATTAAGACTTGCTGTTCTGTATTTATTTGTCTTAAAGCTTGATGAAAACCTCTCCACACACTCCACCGGCTTAAAATATGCAGCTACACGCACATAGAGAGAAACACTGGAGAGAGGGTGAGAGCAGGAGAGGACGGGGGAGGGCTATCACCACCTGCATCCACGCACACTGCAGAGAAGGTGGAGAGTCATAGAGATCCCACTAAATGTGGAGGCGGGGACGCTTTTAAAATCGTACTATAGTGAGATTGATGTTGGCTTTTCATGATTATCGGTCTGAATTGACAGGATTTACAACATCAGCTCTCTTTTCTTGTTTGTTTGTTTTGTAAATTTCACGACATGAGTAAGTTTACTCTGTGTCACCTAGATTTGAATCAATCTGATCTAAATGTCAGTATTAACATGAGCATTGATATTTTCCATCACAGTACAGTCATGCAGTTTGGTTTGTAGCTCAAGAAGCACATTTAAGTGTGCAGTACCACCTAAAATTTGATAAATATCAAATTATTAATAATTTGATAATTAGACCTGCAATTGCCATTTATGTTCCCTTGGTTATTAGATCGAGTTGTCTTTAAAAAGTCATTTCAAACTTTTTCAACTTCTTTTCATAAAAAGTAACATCTGACTAAAATACTCATAATGAAAAGAGTCATAAGCATTCTTAAGACTCCTTTTGTGTTCATGACAGGTGATGTATTGTGGTCATGATGGTGTTATGTTCTAATTATTACCACATTTTTTATTTAACATGCTCTGTTTTTTCCTGAAACTGTGAAATCCATCTAGTTCATGTGAAGAGCAGATGGTCTTGACATTTTGTCCTCTCAGTCCGTACATCTCTTTGTGGAAAAGTTTCTGGATCCCCCGACAGTGTCTTTATGTGCCTGCATTGTTATTCAGAGGAAGCAGAATGTCATTTCTTTAACATGAGAAAATCCCGGCATATTAAAGTCTGCCCATCATCACCCCGGTTTTTTAGCCGGTGTGTGTTTGACTGGAGCGCACAGAGAGGAGAGCGAGAGTAGCCAAAGGCTTTGCCGGCACAACTCCCCAGACCCCTCATTTAACAGCAGCAAAGTGCTGCCAGGGAGCAGGCAGCTTGTGTGTGTGTGCGTGAGTGTGTGTGTGTGTGTGCGTGTACTGTGATTTAAAGTGTATTTATTCTGTTGCTTGTAGCTCGGGGAACAGCCAGCGAGGCTGCCAGAGATGAGCAATGATGGGGCGCACACAAACATACACACTCGTATACACACATAACACCCATAATGTCTGGGCTTCTCCACTGGGACCCGACGATCTTCACTTACCCTTCACCCTCTTGGAAGAGGAGAGGGAAGGAGAGATTATAATATGCTGAGATTAGAGCTGAAATGGTACACAGAACTCATGTCTTGGTATGTTCAGTTCAGTACAAATACAGTACAGCATAAAATATATAAATGATAGAAAATAACTTTTTTGTCATCTGTAGTAAACAATGTAAACAGCAGGCCTGCAGGCTAATTGTCGATAATTCCAACCCTGACAGCACTCAAATATTTTCGCATTTCTTCATTAGGAAAGGTAAAAAAATTTTAGTAATGCTGTGACTTTGAATAATTCTTAAGCCTGTTTTAACAGGGAATTACAACAATTCAGCATATTTGGGTGATTGAAATGTTTCCAGATATAAGCCCAACTTTATTTGAAGAATGTCTGCATGCAGTTTGACCCTAACTGCTGTCCACTTCTGATGTAATTCAAAAAGTGTACCGCTCCATGCCCCATACAGTTGAGCAGCAACACTGTATGTGCTTGCCTAACCATAGTAAGCCATAGCATACTACCGCCAACGCACTAAAGAAAGAGCACTGCTAAAACTTTCCCAGTAAACTTATTCTCTCATTTTCTGTTTCATATAAACAAGTCATAGACATAAATAACCTATTTTGAAAGTTGAATGTTTGTGTACCAACCCCAAGACGTCACATACCAAACTCAGCATCCTGTACTCATCAGTCTGTGACAAAGAAACATACTTTTACACGTCTAAGTGAACAACAAAAGAAGCACAGTACATGAGCAGTAAATCAATAAAGTTAGTGTTGAAAATGAGAAATTGAGAAGGAAATAAGAGAAACATGATGTAGGAAGCAAGCATGCATACAGTACATACAGGGGCTCAGTAGCTGGTGGGATGAAGGAAAGAGAAGAAGAGAGAGAGGGAGTTTGCATGACAAGAGCAGCAGAGGTGGATTAATCTCAGACCGGAGAAATACCTGAGAAAGACACACTCACTCACACACACATATATATATATATACAGTAAGTAATGCATTCACACTCAGGCATATTACAGTGATAATGTCACCCTCTTATCTGACAAGTAAAGGTCAACAGCAACTGATAATGGGTCTCTCTTACCCTTTTCTGTGTGTGTGTGTGTGTGTAGTACATAGATACAATATGTAGAATATGTGTGTATGTATCTTCCTAAAAATGTACATGTTCATCATCCTGTGTGTACTTTTGTGTTCCTACATGTTCTGCTTGTGTGGTAGCGTATGTGTGTGTGTGTGTGTGTGTGTGTGCATACCCCAACATTTGTCTCTTTATGACCTTGTGGTTTTGTGTGTGTGTGTGTGCACATATGTGTGTAAGCAGCAGACAGTGGTGTGCCATGCCCCTTACTAAGCAGGTTGGATGGATGAGCATTGGCTGTGATTCTGACAACACCACACCTCATTATCAACTGACTCCTGCTGAGACAGAGAAAGAGAGCGGTGGGCTCGGGGAGATGAATGGTTGAAGTTATTCATTAACAACCGTTTTATTCCTCTCTGTCTTTCTCTTTCATTATAAATACTGACAGATGCTGAGAAGGAAAAACACAGCAGTGTGTTCCCTACGTTTCAGCTCACACATGGCCATTCAGTACCATTTATCTTTAGCACATGTAACTTTTGGTGGCAGAATTGAGATTGTAGTCAACAAACAGAAAGTCAAGAGAGACTTTTTTTTTTTTCAGCCACCTCAGTTTTGATTTGACCGATCCAAGAACAATTTCCCTCTCTTCTACATGATACACGTTCTTAGAATCAGTTGTAATCTGATCAGCTTGCATAGTTGATTTCCTTTTGTTGAAAGTATCTTCGCTGCCTTAACTTTTTTTCAGGCGTACTGACAGGACATAGTGTTGTCATCTTTGATATTGCTGTATGACTCATAGGACAGATAAACAAATCAGCTTCATTTTAAAGGTAACGAGAGAAAAACTGATTCCTGTCTGGTATCCACTATCTGGAGTGATTTCATAGCAGAGTTTGAACATCATATTTGGTGTAATACTTATAAAAGCTTCCTGTCTGCAGTATTCCTGCATCAAAGTTGGTATCATTTCAGAGGGGGAATTTCTTCATTTTTACTCTCATTAGTGTTATGTCGAGTTTATTTGCATTAGCAAAACATGACAGTAATTGTACTAGTCCACTAGACAAACATCACACTGTCCTGTGTTGCTCTATGCTAACATATTGCATTGGATCTGTAGGTCTGTGGTTTGTGGAGTTGCATCAGCCGATTGAAAGTCAGTAAATCAGCTAACGAGTGTGTTTCATTTTGTTTATTTCCTTGGAACTTTTTAGACCAATTATTCCACTTGACAACAAATGAATGTATTTGTTTGTGTTAAAAGTTGCTGACCAGTAGCCTTAGTATATCAAATCAGTATATGTGCACAGTTTCTGAAAAGTTTTGGAGGACAGTTATTTTATTTGCAACTTATCTAGTATTTTAGATGTGTCAGCTGTACTGCAGTGAGAGAAAAAAACATTGCTAATGCTTCTTGCAGATTTCTTAAAAAGAGCGCATATCTGTTTTGTAGTGAAATGATATTTGGTTTGACAAAGTCCCTCATATCCTTTGAGTCTTTCATTTTAATACATCATCACTCTCGTAAAATAGGCCCACTTGGATGGGAATCCAACTATTGTCGTTGTTAACAGCCTGCCATTACACAAGCTTCTCTGAACCCAACATATTTGGCTATCAGTGCCACCATGACACAAATTAAAACAGAATGAGTAACGCTGTAGTGCTAACTAGCATAAGGAAAGAATGGTAAAAACTCTGGGGTAGTTAGCTGTGTCCGTATGGGGCAAGTGTGTCTGTGGTGTCCAAGATTATTATGCACACAGAGGGAAGAGAAGGACAACATCAGAGAAAGAAGTGGCAGGAAGAGGGAGGACACAGAGAGACGGACAGAGAAAAGAGTG
Source organism: Ctenochaetus striatus (assembly GCA_034780835.1). NCBI lineage: Eukaryota > Metazoa > Chordata > Actinopteri > Acanthuriformes > Acanthuridae > Ctenochaetus > Ctenochaetus striatus. Next base: position 4,359,079 of record JAUZTA010000001.1, read on the forward strand.
AGAGCTCATAGGGAGGAGAATCATAACAGGCCCAGATCAATGTGAAGCTCTCTGCAGACTGTCCAATTAGGCTAATGAGTTCAGGGGATTAGCAATGGCTCCCTCACACACACACACACACACACGCGTGGTGCACACACTCATTTTACATGCACAACCTTAAAAAAAGGTTCACCTGAAGCCACATATCCACAGTCGTATTTGTAATATCTACCTTTCAGACATTTGGAAGATGTCAACTTAAAAGAAGTTTAAATGAAATCCATTTCAATTTAAATGAAAAAATTGCACTGAGTCGTGTTTACCTTTTCCTTCACTTGAAGCCACTCATGGGGCTTTTTGCCACATCATGCTGTTGCCTCAAGCAGTGTCGTAAAAGCCAACCTATTGTGTTTGACGTCATGCTGATCTATTGCCACAGTATACTGTTTTCAGAGACCTCATCGGGTCAACAGTGAGTGTTGCCCTGTTCTAAAAAAGCACTTTATTGCACAGTATTTGGAAGATAGGTTTGAAACACACAAGGAGAATTCATGATATGAGAGTGAGATAGGAGAATAGGTGGATTAGAGAAATGAAAAAGGATGAAAAGGGAGGAAATGAGAGGGTTCAGAGGACAGAGCTGAAAGCACAGAGTCACAGAGAGAAAAGAAGGGGAGTAAAAAATGAGGGTGGAACAAAAGACAAGGATAGGAGATGGGAGGAAAAGAGCACGGAGAGATCAGAACAGAGGGAGGGGATTGGAGAAGGATATATTGGAGTGGAAAGGAAGAAAACGACTGGAGAGAGAACCCTCCACACACACATGGAAAATTACTATTGATCAGGCTTAGCATGCTTTTTTCTCTTCTCTGTTTTTCACTCCTTTGCTGCCGCCTCCTCCTCTATCCCTTTTCCCTCATCTTTTTTCTCCTCCGCATCCCTCCTTCAGCCCTCCTCTCACTTTCATCCGTCTCTTTTTTCTTTTCTCTTCTCGCTCTGAAACCTCTCTCCTCTGCAGCAACTTTAGAGATACCTTAAATTGTCAAGATACTGTTAAACTTTTGTTTTCTCACCGTTGTCGTCTGCCTGGCTGTTCATCAGTAGGTCTCCGGTCCAAACTGCCTTTTATTTAAATGAAGGAATTGCTTTTATGGAGCCTACCTCAATCCAGTGATTAAAACTACTCTCAAGAAATCTAAATGTATCGAGAGCAACAAACAGGAAATGATGTTAGCACATGCCATCTGCCAAATCCAGGGGAAACGTTGTCTGTGGCAGGTAAAAATTTATGTTCACCTGCCACCATAACAGATAGGATCTCAAGTCTGGAATAGTCACAGGTTAAGAGGACATGATATATTCCATATTTCTGCTGTTAGGTGCCAGTGACTCAGTGTATATGGATTTAAAGTCTCCCGCAAAGAAAAGACGTGACAGACAGAAGAGTCAGTTTGCTACTGGCATTGTTTTGTGGCCTACCACAGTCGCAGGTTAGACCAAGGCTGTAGGTTAAGATTCATGCTTTTTTGTTTGTTTATTGGATGAAGAGGTTAAAGAAAAGACAGCGATCATCTTTTTGACTATTGTTATAGCCATGCTTGGGGCATGACTCTGGGGATGCCAGTGTCTGTCTGTCCTGCTGGGGATCCATTACTTTGGTCCAGACTGATATATCTCGACTACTGTTGGTTTGCTTGACATGATTCACACGTTCATTTCAAACTCAGGAGGAATTTTCTCTTAGTTTATGTTTGTTGATCCAGTCATTTGGCAGTATCATGAACTTTGATTTAAAGCCAGATACCTGCAAAACACATTCCCATTAGCCTTAGTTGTACTTTGCATGTGATGCTAGTCAGTAGATTTTAGCATGATTCTATGCTAAATGAGGACGGCATGCATGCTTGGTAAATGTTGCATCTGCCAAAAAGCAACATGTTAGCATTGTGATTATGAGCATGTTGCGATGCTAGTGTTAGCATCTGTATCAGAGCTCTACTATGCCAGCCTTACAGAGCTGCTAGCTTGGCTGTGGACTTTTTGACCAAGTTTGCTGACTGATGTTTACATGGAGACTACACTGTGCACTTGTATCACGTTTACTAAACTAAACATAATTATATCTATCGCTGGTCCTTTCAACTAAGATCAATGTGGTGAGAGAAAAAGCGAGAGCTCCAAGATGCACCGCTCCAAAAATAGAAATCAATTTGGGGCAGCAAAGCTGATATTGTGTCTCACCACCACGCTCTTTTCTAGCAAATGGATAAAACAAGGTCTTATACATGCAACGGCATAGGTAATTATGCACTGAATTTTCTCATTTTAAACATTTAATTTAGTTATGTCTTGTCTGACATGATTGTTCTTTCTGGTTTTTGTTGTTTTGTGGTTTTTTTGGACACTAAAGCATGAAATAACATTGTAGAATAGACATGTAGTGGAGTAGGGACAGAGAATGTACATTTCAGCTGAACTTTAGAAAATACTGTTTTTATTTGGTTCTAAGTAAGCTTGGTCAGACTGTGGTTTAGGTATCAACTCACTTCAGTTCTAGAGTTTTTGAGAGGCAGTGCAAAGCTGGATGGTGATAAGGACAGAACAACTATAAAGCCTTCCAGGTGCTTCAGCGTAACACTACACACACACATGCACACTCTCACATAGATACACACACTTTTTTCTCAAAAATCGATGTCCAGATCTTGGCACCATTGTATGGGCACTGAAGAGGGCTCTCTAGGCGAGGTGGGCTGTGTGTGTGTGTGTGTGTGCACGCACACTCGGGTATGTGTATTTCTATCTCTCATGGCTCCACCCTCCATCTCTGCAATTTGCTCCTTTT
>JAUZTA010000001.1:4385342-4396004 GCA_034780835.1 Ctenochaetus striatus
TCTCTATATATATTTTTTTTTTTTTTTTTTTTTTTTGAGTTATATATTTTTTGAGATATATATATGTATATATCTTTCTTTTTGTAATTTTCGGTTGCAACCGCAACGAATTCGCTGGGGTTTTATTTTGAAAGAGCGGGAAAATGTTTTCTCCATTGTTTCCACCTTGACGATGCTCATGACAAGCCACTCATTGATGTAAGCAGCGCCCACGGCTTAAATGAGCCCCGTTCAGGAGCATTTCTCTCTTCAGTTACGGACGGAGAGCAGACAGAGACGGACTCTTCTTCCTCTCCTCCTCTTCCTCCATCTCCCCCTTTTTTCAGCTTCTCTCTCTCTCTCTATCATCCATCCATATGCGTCTTTTGGATACCCACCTCTACTAGAGCGCGTCAGTCCCCCCTGGATCAGTCCATCCTCCACATGTCATCTCCATCGTAGTCTCCCTGGAAGCTGTACTCACAGAGATGATGCCTGGCTGAACGGCTCGCAGCAGCAGTGCTCAGCAGTGTCCAGCGTTCAGCCGCACGCAGCGGGCTCCCCGACTGAAGAAGCGCTTGGTGCTGCCGCTTTCCTCCTTGGAGCGTGGCTCTGCGTAATGGATTTACTGTTGTCAGAGAAAAGTTGGATTTTGTGAAGAACCCCGTGAGCCCCTAAAATGGACAGATTAGGAGGGCGTTTTTAGAAAGGTGCTTTTGGGTTGGAATCACACAGTGAGAGGAAATGTACAGAGGTGAGTTTGTATGAGCTGCCCGATCATCGGGCATGATGCGCGTCAAGGTCCAGCGCCTTGGACGGAAAGAATGGACTGTTTAATTTAAGGTTGTTTTTTTTTTAAATCCTTTTTAGCTTTTAACCCATTCGCTTTCTGGCACAGCGGGGATTCCAATTTCTATTTTCTATTTGCAAACAATATTAATTTTAACGCATTCAATAGATAAGAAAGAGATAAAAATTAAAAAATAAAATAGCCTGCTCACAGTAGTTCTGCTTCAAAACAGATTTTCCTTTTTTACTGATTGGACTATATTCAATGCATTTATTTCTTTTAAAATTGAGACAGCTTAAAGAAATTCGCTGTTAATTGACGTGAACTATTTCTGTTTCGCTTTGCCTATTTGTGTTGAGTATTTAACTTGCCCTGTTGTGCCTGCTTATGGTAAAATATCTTTTTCCCCCCAACATCCCTTATATCGACAATTTAACACTGATTCAAAATCCACCAATTTAAATCATGACATATGTTAATTTTTCTCATATCCAAAGATTCAGCAAAAGCAAAGCACGTTCTTGTGAGTTTGGTTTGGTCTGATTGGTTTAACCCAATCTGAGCCCTGTCATTTCCAAACAACAAAAAAAATGCATGATACAAAAAATGTTTCCTGAAACCTTTCTTTGATCCTCTGTTGGATTGGAGCATTTCTTTGTATAATAAAAATGGTTAATGATTCCACAGTATTGCTCCTGTATGTTGAACCATGCGCAATGTAAAAAAGCGAGGTTTTCCCAGCAGCAGCTGCTGTGGGCAGTGTGAGGTGTGTCTCTGTCCATGTCAGCCTACGTGCGTGCATTCAGGTTGTGATTCAGTCTTGTAACAGACAGCAAAGGTCAAACAGAAATCGAAATCGTTACAGAGGCGAAAAACCAGTCATAGAACATCATGAGTGTGTTCAATAAAATGTCGATGCTTGAATTTTTCATTAAATCGTTCGGGGAAATGAAAGAGACAGGCGCTCAAGATTCACTTCTAACGAGGGTCCAACCTCAGAAGCTCCCGGGGTTCACAGTGGGACCCTGGCGTCCGCTGTCCTGCACCTGCACGCGGGACAGCCTGCGCGCGTGCTGCTACTACTCATTTGACTCCCGCTTCGCGCCCTCAACACCTGAGGCGCGCGCCGCAGCACACGTCTGTATGATACGTTTAATGAGGCGTCCTTCATGCTTTGGTGTAGTCAATTTACTGCAGGAGCTAACTTAAAACAGGTAAATATTTGTAATTAGTGTGTTGGAATATTAGCATTAGTTATTATTTAACCGCGGGGTTAACTGTTAACAGCTGTGTACAGGCTAACTGTCTAATTAACTCATAAATGGCCACAGGAGCAGCCTACCTTCAGGATGTCATTTATCACATACTGCAGTGGCTAGAGGTGTAGCAAACCATGGCACCCAACTGAAAAAACAAATTTAATCTTCATTTGAATGAGAATTTTATTGTATTTACTGTGATGGACAAATTCTGGCCTCAGTGTTGCTTTATTAAGTGTTATCTCATTAAAAAGCGGTATATTGCCTGGTAGTCTCCTTCCTTTTAATGAAGTCGGTCACATAAATAGACCTGATGAAGGTTATGGTTTCAGCTTTTATATTATTTCCAATCCCTCTGTGGTCTTGTGGTACAGAAGGTTGTCATGGCTCATGTTTTTTTGCTAACACTTAGAAAAGAAAAAAAAAAACAATTACTGCCTCAACTTGGCCTGTGAGCCCAAGTGAAGAAGTGATGTAAAAATGAAATGACATGACCTAGAATCGCGGGGGTGAACCCGTGGTAATTTTTCCTCTCCCTCTACAGAGGGCAGATAAAACTTCTGTCAGTGGGGTATGAGGATGCCTTCAAATGTCAGAAAAATTTAAGAAATGTGGCTTCAAAACGAAAAACCTATAGTTCAAACTCCTTGTTGTGGACTGGCAAAATGTAGGAATCAGTAAGGGGCGTTATTTCTGCAATTTTTCAGCCATTCTGATGCGCATTTGTAAGTTGTTCTTTTGGTGTTAAAATGACAATGCTGAAACTGTATTAAGCATGTGACATAACTATAATGTTACAAAAGATAAGATAACATTACAAAAGTCAACGTGAACCATTCAGCAATTTTTTTTAAGTTCATATTCTGCTGCCGTTTACAATAAATCAGCCCCTTGGTGATAATTGATGTGATAAGTGATAATAATCAAAGGTAAAAGAACTGCTGCTGAAAAACTGCATCTCTTATGGAGTCAGTATTGTTAAAATTGCCATTTAAAAGTGTTTGAGAGAGCAATATGATTGCGTTTCAATGAGGGTATCAGCAGTTTACAGCTTCCCTGTCATCTAGAAGAAATAAATGGCAAGCTTTGCATGTATGAAGGTTTCAGTGAGAGCCGACAGCATTTTACTGTTAGGTGAATTTTGAGTTTGGGTGAGCTGCTCTCTAAATGTGCTCGTGGTAGCTCATATTCCCACCTAAGATACTTCATCGCAAGATAATGGAGATAGAAGTAATGGAACTGGGAGCCTCGGGGCCCTGTGTTCATGTGCATTTCAAAATGAGTCCATTCAAACATGCAAGCTCACTGGTGCAGTTGTGTTCACTGCTTATGTTAACTATGCATTCTTCTTCATTAGATTCCCCCTTCTCCTCTGCTTCTCTCCCTCTCTCCCCCTCTCTCTCCCTCTCTCTCTCTCTGTCTTTCATCCTTCCTTCATGGGTTCCATTATGCAACGTGCCAGGCTCACGCTCGCTCTCTAATTCGATGTGAGCGGGCCAACCTATTATGAACTCAGTAGGGATCAGGTCCACAACGGCTTATCAGAGCAAGGCAGTGTCATAAGCGGTAACATGCTTGCCCTCAGTGCAGATATCATTGTAATACAACATATTTCACCTATTGTCTGTAGCTGTGCTCGGCCCAAATGCCTGTCTTCTCATCAGTGCTGTTAAGCCTTACAGCCTGTAATCCTGTTTTTTCTGCTAATGCGTTATGTTTCTGGTGCCTAGGGGCTGAAGATTAGTAGGTTAGAGTCTCATGGTTTGGATGAGGGTGATGGTTTGAAAGTATCTTTAATGAACTACTACCAGCTGCTCCTGCTGCTACTGCTATTATAAGCTTTACTACTGTTCTACTACTTCGAATACTGTGACTGTCTCCAATCCTACCATATCTTCTGCTACTAGTAGTACCTCTTCTTCTACTCATTCTGGTGGCACAACAGGTGGTCTGTGTGCATATGTTTATGTGTAAACAATTTATGTTAGACTGTATTACTTTCCTTGGAGATATTTTGCTATTGCTGCTGCAAAACTTAACTCACCCATCGAAACCGCTTTAGCCACTTTTTCCACAATGAGCCCAATCATAATGTATCTTTTAATGTGCCTCCACTGCTACAGTTTGCTCATCTGTGAGGTTCTGCAGAATACGTGCTTGAATTAGGTTTTAATTCTGTTCACTGTAAAGCCAAAACAATAACCTACCTGATGGAAAGTAAAATACTGTCTGATAATCCATTTATTGTGTTTCATCTTTTTAGAAAAAAATGCCAAACATCGATTAGTACCAACTCCCCATTTTTATCTATTTATACTTATCAGTTTGTAGTCCTAGTTCAGTGTGATGACTAATGGACTGCAGATCTAAAATAAAGAAATGATTGATAACAATTCAGAAATGTTGTCTCTCTTTGAAAAGAAGGGTTTACATTGATTAATGGCATTTGATGATTCACCATCCAGTGCCTCAGCAGTATCTTACAAGGACTGCAGTTTCAAGAATGCTTAAAATTGACATTGATATAATTATCGAAATCCCCTCCAAGGAATAAATAGAAGTCATTTTTTTCTTATTTGTCATATTATGAGCGTACATTAGCATTTAGAGATGCCTGTGCTGACAAATACCTAATGATTATCATTTCGCCCACGGCTCTCATCCTCCTCTCTCAGCAGAACATTTTTAAAACTTACCAGTTCAATCAGGGATTTACTTTAAGGTTGCATCGATCTAAAATTTTTACTCTGTTTATCAAGATCAAGTGAAATCAATACAGCAGCTGATTGCACACATTTATTTTGTGGCTGTTTAATGATTTTCATTTTTTGCGTTGTTGAACATGATGATATAAATGCGGCATTATGCCACCTCTGACTAGTCTGTTATTTCTGTTTTGCAGCGTGGATACTCTTCTTTTTAATAGAGGAGGGTTTCGCTTTGGCACAGAGAACTAAAGGTAAGTCAGAGCTCAAATGCTTCTCCATACCATTATTGTTGATTTACCATTGCTGAAGCAGATTCAAGGAGAATTATCTCTATTTGTATTATAGGACTAAGAGGTTGTTTTTTAAATTCCTGTTTTGCCTTTCCTCACCCTCTCTTCGTTGTCTACCTTTTTCTCTCTTTTGCCAATGCTACATCCACTCTCCTTGACTTCAATCATTCCTTCATTGATCCCCCAACTCAATAACCCATCCACTCTTCTGTTCTCTGCAATTCTGCTTTAAGACTCCCCGAGTGATCATGGCAGCCAGAGCCCTAACCAGAACGACTGTGGCACATGGGTCCGCAACATCAATGGTGGGGTTTTCACATCGCCAAACTACCCAAACACCTACCCACCCAACAAAGAGTGTGTTTACATCCTGGAAGGTAATGCAGGGTCCTCTCAGATCTGAATATATCATCTTCTGCTTGGTGCCTTTTTTCATCAGAACAACTGACACAGTTTCCCGCCTTTCAGCGTATTGCCTCCTTCAGTGAATGTCATTAGTCTGACTGACATTGTTTTATATAACCTCACCCCTATCGGATTTTCTGTTCCTTTGCTGGCAGGCAATCAGCCTGACATTTTCCAAATGAGCCATCCTGAGTTTGTTTCACCCCACAGATATAACCCTTTGAAAATGATGGAGAGTGGCGCATGGTGGGTATAGCCTCTGACTTCTGGCCTAAACAGAGTAGTGCTGTGTTCATCTCCGCTGGCAGGGTGTACCAGAAGACTCTGCTATTGAATGAAACACAAGAGATGAACATCAGTTACACAACTGAGCATTGATGGTATATCACTGAATTGTAAGCGTCCTAGTCTGCACTCTTTTGTTTACCAGAAATAACACATCCCTGAGTTATGCTACTGCACAGGAGACATAATGGAAAGCATCATTAGCAGCAACAAGGGATGAGATCTGAAACGTTAGTTGATGTATTTTAATGCTAAATTCATAAGTTGTTTGTCCATAAATTTATAAAGCTTTTCAAGCAGTTGAGATGTGTGGTTGGTACTTTTCATGCTGTTGTGGGCAACACATTTTACACATGGCTCAAGGGCTCCCCCTGTGGACAAATCAAACCCAGAACTGTTGTGGCTGAATAAGCCATGACTCGATCACAGGCAGCCCACTGGTGTGTACAGAAGTATGTGGCAGTGGCTCTGAGAAGCAACAGATGGAACCTATCATTTGCCATTATTTGGTCTTGAATTGCCTCAGTCATACTCATAACCGAGCTCCAGTGATGAGCCCTCTGTTCTTCCTTTTATAAAGACAGAGAGATGCTCATGGTCGCCGTAAGTGGTAATCAGATAGCTTTGTAATTATAATTTGTGGTTAGTGAGGCTCATTGATTATGTCATGTTCCACAGTTCATCAGCTCAATAGATCGAGCTGGTTATACTTTCAGCTCTTTCTGTATCAAGCTGTGTCATTTGCGTGTGTGTGTGCTTATGAGTGTGTGTATGAGGGACATAAAAGGTTATGGAGCACATGAGACTCATCACACCAGGGAATGAACATAGATAGCAGGAAGTGCAGGCATAAAAGCTACTTGTTCAAGCATTAAAGGCTAACACTCAGACAGGACGGAGATACAGATTCACACAGAGCAAAGTAAATCTACTGTGTCATTTTGTTTCACTTGCACACTGCATCATACACATGCAACCTACCACCCTCGATCTCACTCTTTTTTCTCCAGATAAACGCACTTGGCATCTCTATGCCAGAGATGCTTTAGAGCCCCACCCCACATCCTCCACATCTTTGTTTAGTGCGATTCATCTCCTTGGGCCATTCAATATATAGACATACTCTGGATTTGAACTTGAACTTATAAACTACACTTCATGCTGTTATTTGTAATGTTCTGGATTCACTGGCTCAGAGACAGAAATGCTGACTGCAGAATGTCAGACTGCAGCTTTATGTATGCTTGTATACACTGTTGCACATGTATATATCATGTATACATGCAATTGTGTAATGCACGCTTGCATATGGGAATACATACCTTTATGTGAGTAGATTAAGTACACTGAGCATTTTGCTTAATCTGGTCCATTACTCTTTCTGCATACACAGCTCTTGGAAATTAGCTTATAAACATACAATTATTCAATCAGAGAGCACAAATCAAGGCAGAAACCAAGTCTCGGTCATAATTAGGTTAAGCTCATATTTAAACTACAATCTTGGTCTAATTTTGAAGAGCATGTAGGCAGTATGTTTCATGGAAGTTAAGGTATAGCAGGTATTTCTTTGGGTTTGTTCAGTTTACCCTGTCAGTCAGAGATTTTTAGATAAATTAAAGCAGAAGATTCAAGAGATGCCACACTAAGTATTGGTCTTAATGAAAAACAACTTCTTTCTCTATTGTCAACACACAGTTACAGCTTCACTCACAAGAAATGTTTAAAATTCATAAGTGATGCAGCCTGTGAGAAGACAGACATTCTTCTTTCACGTTAATATTTTATAACTAAGTTCTGTTCCTCAGTAGTGACATCCCTCTCATGCACCAAGTGCCAAACATCGCACGATTATTGTGGCTTCTTTGAATGACAAATGCCACTTTCACAAAAATGTTGCATATTCAATGTTTGCAAAGGGTTTCAGTTTCCTGTAGTAGCCTTCACCTAAATCAACATCTACAAAGTTGCTCTCCACACTGTCAGTTTAGAGGTTCAAGGTAACAGCCCAAGTGACAGCTCAACCTCAAAATCCAAATTAACTCTATTTGACTTAATTTTCAATTTATGCTTTAGAATACCATACATTTTTTTCCCTCTCCTGCAAAAGCAAGATTTAATTTTAAATCCTTATATGGATTTACCCTTTGTTTCCTTTCTCTCCCCTCTCCCTGCTCACCAAAGCTCTCCCTAGACAAAGGATTCAGCTGGCTTTTGATAAGAATTACTACATTGAGCCATCATTCGAGTGCCGCTTCGATCACATTGAAATCCGTGATGGACCATTTGGGTTCTCGCCACTTATTGATCGCTTCTGTGGAGGAAAGAACCCGGGCCTGGTTACTTCAACAGGACGTTTCATGTGGATCAAGTTCAGCAGCGATGAGGAGCTGGAGGGCCTTGGCTTCCGCATTAAATACACCTTTATTGCAGGTAAGGAATCCCCAAACTGTGTATTTGCAATGAATGTTAATCCTTGATACATCCTTACACTTTTTAAGCTAATTTCTATGTACTGTACATCAAGAGCTTTTGTGTCAGAAAAGATACCATAAACACTAATTTTTCTGAAGTTCCCACCTGGGGAACAATTGAGAGTGAAGACTAAATATGGACTGACTGAAGAGCCAGAGGTTGCCAATAGAGCTTTTTTCCTCTTCATTTTTACTTGCTCTTTAGCAGACTCTTCCTGAGTCTAAAGCCAATATGCCTAGAAATCAGTGTCTCTCATCAGACGACAGATATTAGCTTCTTACAGACCCCTTTCTGCTTTATCTGGCCTGCCTTAATGGGATCTTATCTAGTGTTCTCTGCTTACCTATTTCTGCTGTGTGGATTGAGAGTAATGTGCCTCCCAAATCTTATCATTTCAGACCCTGATTTCCATCTGCACGTGGGTGGACTGCTAAACCCCATACCTGGTAAGCTCTTCAGTATTTTGCCGGTTTGTGTTTCGATCCTTTTTGAAGAGCTCTTCTGTACTCAGAAGCTTACAGGGGGCTATCTCTGAACGCTGAGCGCACAAACGTACCTCGACAAGGACACAATTGTACACAAAGTGAAAAGAAGTTCATGAACAAACATTTGAACACGTAAGGAACACACACCTGTCCTGCTCTTTTTCTCCTGTTTCCTTTGTTCTTCTGTCTTCTTATTGTCCCCATTCCTAATCTGCTGAGCTCACTTCAATTCCATCTTAAATCCTTTACATCTTATAATTAAATCCTTCATCTGTCTCTCTATCTGTCATACTCCCCATTCCACCCTTTTTCCTCTTTATCTTCTGCTCTTTCTTCTCCCTTCCTGACGCCTTTCTCACCCACCTGTTTTTTACGCTGCTCTTTATTCCTTTACCTTCTTCTCACCTGTCCTCCACATGTACTCTCCGCCTTTACAGACTGTCAGTTTGAAATTGGTGGATGGGATGGAGTTATTCGCTCCAGCCAGGTAGAGGAGGAAGAGAGAGTGAAGCCTGGTGATGCTCTGGACTGTATCTGGACCATAAGGGCTCCTCCTCAGTCTAAGGTAAGTACAAGGGGTCTTTATGAGTAAGCAGGAATGATGGCACGTGTTATTTTTTTTCCTATCCTTCAACCCATGTTTGATATTTTAGAATTTATCCATTTATTCAGAATTTCAAACAGCTATGATTGAGACTCCGTTCTCTGCTTCTTTTTAGATGGCATGTATTCAAAACCATTTTAAAACATTTGACAATCTAGTATTCAAGCCAAAAAGACGGGTTTACAAAAACAAGGACTCAAATGCAAAAATCAGAAACAGTTCACCTGTGATCAAAGAGATCTTTATCCAGGAAATAGTGGTACACAAAAAGGCAGGCAATCAGGAAAACATCCAGACAAGGGTTAGACGGAGAGGAAGTCAAAAACACAAGCAGAGATAACCAGAAAACCTAGCACCAGGTGGATCTTTGGATCGCTCAACACAAAGGATGAAGACAAACTAACACAGGAAAGTAGGAGCACAGCAAAAATACACAAGGGAGGCAGGAATAATTTGGCACAGGTGGGTTACTGAATTACAGATGCAGGAACACATGAGGGGACATGAGGACTGGCGCAGATTGGACATGACACCAGGCTTATTTTTTTAAGACAATGACACCAGCTCCACTGAAAGTCTGAATAAAAATGTTCACATTTTACATCTAAGCAAAAATTTTGCTCTCAGTTAAGTTCTACTGTTTTTACTACCCTTGAGGTCACTGAAATATTTTGTTGCTGTGCCTTCTGAGAGCAATGCAAGAGCTCCTGGCTCTGTTGACGCCTCATAACTCAGAATGTTTGTTTCGGTCCAGCACACTAATGCATGTAATTATTGTAATCAATCTGAACGGTGAATAACTGCAATGAGGCGTTTTTTTCTAACATGAGAAGTGATACAAACTCTTTATCTGGCTGGTGATGCTTGCAGTCTATCCCAGAATAGACATGAATAGTCATCCATAAAAAAGAATTGTGAGCAGAAAAAAAGATGTTCTGAGTACGAACAAGAGAAGGCACAGCTCTGGTAGTTGTGTGTACTATTGTTCTGTTCAGTGTGTTCTTCATTTCTGTCACTACAGATGCTCCGGAAACTTCACCTTGGCAGTGTTTTCTATCTTTACAGCAGTATTTGTTTTGCACTTTTCTCTTTTGTACTCTTGCTAAGATATTATGTAATGTCTGTGCAAAAATTCCATTGTCAACAAACAAAATGGTTTTGTTCTGCACTCAAAACAAAACTCCTTGGATTCACAGAACATTTAAGTCAAAGCATCTTCTTGTATCAGCTGCCTTTAATTGGGAGGTAACATCCCAACTTACTGCTGAGAGATATCTGTGAACGTTCTCATTCATCCAGGTCATGGTTATTCTGGGCAAATAAATCGAAGGTAACTGGACTCAGTAATATGTCTGTGAAGATGTTTCGCCTCTAATCCAAGG
>JAUZTA010000001.1:4413953-4425016 GCA_034780835.1 Ctenochaetus striatus
TGTCTGTCCTGTCAAATTACATCCATACATATTCCAGCCATATAATTTTAGACTCAGTTTTGACAAAGCGCCTTATTTGAGCCTTATTAGTCTAAAATCACGTACAAGTTATATAAAACAGATTGATAAGCCTGGAGATCCGAGGAACTTTTCAGCTTTCAAGCACCTTTGGAGTTACTGTGCTGTGCTTTGAGCTATTCTGACCCAAAATGGGTTCCTTACTGAGCACCTGAGTTCACTCAGTAACACCTTTTATCTTCCTCAATAAATGAATCGAAAATTTTGTGGGTTTTTTCCCCCCTTCCCTCACAAGAGCTAACTTTCCTTTTAGCAGCACTGCGCTCTTGATCACACATCTTTTTGAAACTACAGCATGGTTAGAAACATAATGAGGCTGACTGTTACTGCTGAATTATAATGAATACTTTGCATATGTAGGAGCTGGAGGACATGCTGCCCTCACGATCAGAGCCACCCATCATCACTGCAGACACAGAAGAGGTCGACCTGCAGGATTATGATGTCAGCCAGAGCTCGACGTCGGGCAGCCGCAGAGAGGCCTACAACGACAGCTCCGATGAAGAGGGTGGCCACCATGGGCCAGGGGTGCAGTGTGCCCACCAGTAGTCCCATACTCTCTCAAACACACACACATATGACCCACGCTCTGCTTGGGGAGAAAACATATGAGTTGCAGAGTAAACAAGGATGTAGGTCAGAATGAAAAGGCTTGGTGATTCCTCAGACAAAGATTGAATAAATGAATCTTGGCACCTGGAATTATTGATTAGTGATTTATGTGCAGGGATTATTTTTAACTTTGTCTGAGGAATTCACACTGGGGCAGCCAAAGACTTTGCACTGCACCTGAAACAGATTTAGACACTTTAAACGGCAACTTCAGGTAAAAGTCAAATTAAGTATTTAAGATGTATCAAAACAAATGAGTGCCCCAGTGAATGCTACGCAATGTAGGACTATAATCTGGTGTTCAAGGTGAACCCCTCACCTTTCTACTCATGTCATCCCTGTTGAAGTCCATTCCCCTCCGCTAGCGGGAACTCCAGATCAATCAAAGAAAGGAATGTTTCTTGTTTGCTGAGTGTGTGAATTGCATTTTGTTTTTCATAGTATTTACAATAATTAATTTAAAAACTAACCGATGTGCATACACAGACAAAGCAGCTGAGCAATGTGACGTGAAGATCCTTGGACTCATGTATTCTTGGATTCATCCACTCAGCGCCATTTGTAGGATTTGTTTCTGATTTTTACAGCTTTGTTTTCTTTGTAGGTTTTTACTCATTTTTTTTCTTTCTTTATATTTTAGTCGAAACCGAAAATTTGTTATTGTGTATATCATTGAACTGGTTGTTGGTAAGCTTCATCAGCTGCTGTATTCAAAGCCGTGTGATTTTTAAAAAAGAAAAATGACAAGCGAAATGAAAAATGTATAGCCTGTTCCTGTGCTGAGACCATGTGCATGTAAAAAGCTTTGGTTCCCGCACTTAACAAACATCAAATAAAGCAGCACACTTCCTAAGAAAATGTCTATGAAGTTGTTGAATAAATTGTTGAAATATCATGTACTATGTTGAGTACTGTGTTTTTCTTCGTAAATAATAATCACCATGAAAATAAAATAAATGACCAGACCACCACCTGGTGGTTATATTCCTCCATGAACTATGTGGTTGCTGGACAGTCATAGCACAGTGTGAGGTCTTGAAGAAAGGCTGGCTGGTTTTTGTGGTCTAGGCGCATGGTCCTCACTGAAAAGGCATTGGATTGAGGAGCCATAGCACATGCCATAGGAAGTGGTGCTAGTAATGAATATACAAAGCAAAGCAAATGGGGAAATAGGGGTGGTGGAGACTGTTGTCCTAAGAATATTGTAGATTGCACAGCCAGCTACTGTTTTTTTTCAGACATGAATCTGGTTTGTGTGGTTAAAAGCCTCAAAACCTCCTCTGGGAAAAAAGTCACCTGTTTCCCAATGTGTCAGTGAGCAGAGTTAATCCACATATTCAGTCACTCTTGATTACTGGCTATTTTAAGCTTCTGTTGTCCACAAATACCATCTGACTAAGATACCTTGATGCTCATTTTAGATCATCTGCCTCCATAAAAATTTTCCATCAGTCATCATTCCATAAAACTATATGAGATCACTCATGCTCTTTGCAAACAGAGTTAATGGAAAGGCGTGCAAATAAAACAATACACTATGTGAGCAGATGGATGTATCTTCTTGGAACTCTTTTATTAGTTTTTTTGTTTGTTAGTTTTTTGCCCAAACTGCAAATTTTGTTTTTATTTAAACTTCTGTAATCTGTAAGTGTTTTTTTTTAACCTAAAATTTGTTGACAAATATTTTTCACATTCACCTGACGCCTAATGGTTCCAATGCCTTATGCAAGCAGTTATGTGGTTCAGTTTACCAAATAATGACCTTCTGTATTATCCATTATTTTCAAACAAAACCAACCTTAACAGCACTACATTTTAAACCTTCAGTTTTCACTAAAATAAGCAAAATCAGGAATCTGAAAGACAGAAGATTCATATATTCAAGGAAAAGCACCAAACTGAGGGAACCCTGAGCTCCACATCAATAAATCAAATATTGTTGAAAGTGCACTATGTAACTTTTTGTTGCAGATTTGGTTTTGAAGCCGTGATGAGTGCTTCTTTTGTTGTTGTTTTTTTTGTTTTAATAAAAAGCGAAATGTATAAATGTGGTTTACAGTATATATAAAGTCATGTCTGCTCTTGCAAACGATTTATCCTTGAACTAAGAGCTCTGTCCCCTTAGTAGGCCTGTAAAAAAGCTGCACAGTGTACCACAGTGAACTTAAAAATACTTATAACTAAATAGAATAAAATGAAGAATTACACACAGAGGACAAAAGTTTCATCTGCGTCTCTCAGACCCTCAGTAAGTCAAACTTTTGGTGTTATCAGTCTTCAAAATGTTCAAAAGTAAGCCTAAAAACAAAGAACCTCAACAACACCAGTGAAATACAACCATAAAACACGTATCCAGTGCCACATTTAAAAAAACGTATTTCTTTCTCAGAGTTCACCGGCGCCGTGGCTTAGTTGGTTAAAGCGCCTGTCTAGTAAACAGGAGATCCTGGGTTCGAATCCCAGCGGTGCCTTTTCTTGTAGCATTCTACTTTGCAAGAGTGCTGCCTGCTGAACTTGTTATTTCGCACTAATTGAATCTCTTTAAAGGCTAACCATAATGAAAGAAACATATATTTTCTTTCTTCATAAAACATGCTTAAAAGGTACTGCAGAAATGCCTCAAATTTAATGCAAATGTACTGCATATTCACCATGATACACTTTACCATACACTTATTTGTCCACACGGGGGCGATAAAACAGCCTACTTAATCAAGAATCAGTCGAACTACAACGGAGAGACTAAGTGAGAAAAATCATGACGGAGCCGTATGTAGAATGTAGAACAAACGGCTTTCTTAAAGTAAACCGGACGATGACGGTAGTTACTTTTCAACTGTTCGTTTCAATCGGTCAATTCGAGAGAGAGGAGGAGAGAGGACCAGAAAAGGACAAAGAATTATAATGAAGCCTGCCACTTTGTCCTGTTAACGTAGGCAAGCCCGAAACAATGGACCAGGGGAGCGGAAGTTAAATGTTTTTTTTTCGAAATAAGACCTGCAAAACACGATGCTCTTATTCTTAGAAAACACAGGTTATCTTAACCCCACCATTAACCGTGAAAGAGTGTTTTATATTGTGTTTTTAACCAACATTCATTTGTTCATCATATTTTTTCCAGATTGTCCAAAATGTTTTATAAGATATTCGTCAATTTAATTCCCAATTTTTTCCTTGTAATTTTAATATTTCAATGCTACTACACCACGGCTTTTTAAATGAGTTTTTATATGTTGTGCAATCTATTTTATATTTGTATAAACAACAAAAAATAGGCTACTTTGCAAATGTATCTCTTTTTAGATGTATAAAGCATGTAGACCCGTCCACAATGACTGTAGACTTTACCAAAGACGCACAAATTAATACAATTATTTTTTGTGATTTATTTGTCATCAGTTGTTAGTGACTTTGTAATCTGTCGTTAAAATGTTGTGGAAAAGAAATCAAGTTCGTTTTCCCATATGATTTTTGTTGTTGTTATTGAGGAGGACGTGGCCCTAGATTGAGAATAGTTCCGTAATCTGTAGGTGACTCCTCTTGAAAAAGCCGATATGATCTGATAAACTGAAAAAACACTCACACACATACAGAAGGCTTTACATATCCATTACAACACTGAACTATGAAACAGCAGATTACTTTAATCTGACTTTTAACAGTTTATAAGCTTATCAAGTGCCACATAATGCACAGTTTACTGTCAATGTTTTGTGTTGCTTAAAATGTTACCAGTCCATGGTTTAACATGTCTTTTATTTTTTGGACATTGACCGGAAATCGTACGGCGCGCTACAGTGGAATTGACCCAGGTTTCCGAGCACACTGGCTGTAAAGGACACAATGCCTTTCCACGGTGAGGACCTTTTCGTGTGCACGGTGTGTCCGAGCTGAAAGTGGATGCGGGAGCTTCGCTGGAGGACACAGATGTCGAGCAAACCGAGTCCCAGATCATAGCAGAAGTCCCCGGCGGACCATGGGACTGACGGAGCTGCTGCTCGCGCTGCTGTGGTTCCGCTCCGCTCCGTTCTGTGCAGGTGAGAAACACTAACGCGTCCACACTGCTGCGATGTTTACATGGAAATCCGTCATCACATTTCATTTACCTGCGCCGGTAATCTCTCTGGGAATGCAAGAAATGTAAATGATCAAGGAGAGCAGTGAGTAGATGTTATCAGTCAGTCATTGTGCTGCCTGTTTGTCATCATTAGAGCTCGTGCAGTTTGCAGGGCTTCTGGTATCTGCTCATCACTGACCAGCACAGCCGAGCAGAGCGCTCCTGGAGCGTTCACACCCGAACACGAGTGGATGCTGTTTGTCTCGCTGCTGTGTCACCCCGATAAAGTGAAGTGATTGATGAAGACGGATTGTTTTCATTGTTGTGATGGGACGGAGTGAGGAGATAAGGCTATCACTATGCAGCGAACCCGCGGGGGTATCGATCTGTGGTGGGTAACTGATCAGGGTCAGTGTGGAAACATGGATGCTCTTTCACAAATGTGATGCTGCTATCAGCATTACATCACTGCTTCTCTGCAGCCAGTCACCCCCCCCCCCCCCCACACACACACCTCCTCCTCCTCCTCCTCCTCCTCCTCCTCTGTCTCTCCTCCCCCCCTCCTCTCTCTCTATTATCATATCCTTCACATAATTGACATCAAAAATAAAGAAAAGGCTGCCAAACCAACAGACAGGTCAAACAGTTTCAGATTGAAGAGATGTGTGTGTGTGTGTGTGTGTGTGTGTGTGTGTGTGTGTGTGTTTGAGAGCAAGAGGGGAAGACACCAAGCAAATCGGCATGCACACACTGTTTAACACACACCATCCCAAACATGTCAGTACTCGTTAGACCCCAACACCTTCTCACACATGAAGTCATTTAAGAAAGATCAAAGTCCCCCCCCCGTCTCTGTCTCTCTCTCTCACACACAAACACACACACACACGAAATTCTAACCAGCTGTAAAGGTTTAAAGCTGATGAAGAAGAAGAAAAGCATGAGTGTGTTTCAGCGAGGCTGTGTATTTCGAAACATTTCAGTTTTGCTTCAGAGCTTCAGGGGATTAAAGTTACTTTTTAAAAACAACACAGATAAAAGATCGAAGGGCTTAAAGCTGCGACACGGCCAAATCACATCTAACATTTAGACACCTTTTCTTCTTTCAGGTTCTCTGTACTGTTATCAGCAGTGGGTGAACCTTAGTGCATTTATTCAGTGACCTCTACTTCAGTACAGTTTTGAGCTTCCTGTATGTGTTTTAATAGAGATGACCCTAAAATAGTTGACTATTTGATTATTTCATCCCAACAAATCATGATATATCGTATTTCAGTATAAACATCAGCCTATTAATATTGTTGATAAAAACCTATAAATATCTCTTCTTTCTGCGTATGTCAGCAAATCACACACACGTGGACCGAGCCGCGCTCTAAATCTGTTAAATAACTGCAGGATCTTCACACAGCAGAAATGAAAAATGCATCCTCCTGTTAGCAGAGAAGCTGTGCACGAGGCATAGCAGCATAACTTCATCGATTATTTTAATTCCCTTACACACAGGCAGGATCAATCCGAAACTAAGCTTCTGCTTTTCTTCTGAATGTCACACACACAGACACACACACACACACACAGTAATTGTTTGTCGTAAAGCAGCCATCCTCCAGATAAACCTTGAGCTCCAGCAGAGCTGTCTGAAAGTGTCTTTTGAAAGCTTTACTAGTGTGAAGTTTTATTCTGTTTCCTCTGGAAAGTTTCATCTGTCCTGTCAGGTTTCTACTGCAGTCTTTTATTATTTTGCTTCAGTGTCAAACAGTGTCCGCTGCAGTGACATTACTGCACATGAGGAAATGCTCAGAAAGTCTGAAAGCAGCTTCTTTAATCATTAAAGTAAAAGGAAAAATTGTGCATGATAAAAACACACAGTACACAAATCACCTGGACACTTCACGCTGCTCAACTTTCAGAAAACAGATTGTTCAGTCCGGGACAACTCTGTTTAACTTGAAAGCACAATGCAGAAATGAAATACATAAATCCTGTTTTTGGACTTGAAGTTCTTTTTTCTTTTACAGTCAAACAGAGATCGTTATGTATCATAGATGATTGTCTTATAATTGTTGCATATTGTAGCATGGCGTCATGATTTACTCTGTGATTCCAACCCTTACTTTAGAATTTCTTATTATTTAAATTAAATAAAAAACTCTTTTTTTAGTATTTTTACTTCTATTAAAACTTGTCACTATTCTAGTAAACTAGTCGGCAGCTGAATTTACTGCATTTGATTTCTGGTTGATCAGACTGGAAGAAAAGCGGTGCACTATAAGAGCAGGAGTTGAATCTGCAGCTAAGAAAGCTAGAGTTGAAGATTATCTTCAAAACTCACCATGTCCTGCAGCTGCAGTGCATTCTGGTCTGCTGAAACATCTTGACAGGTCAGCTGCAAAGTTAGTTGAAGTGAAAATGATTTTGAAATTGTGCATAGATGAAGCAGATACTGATTACAGAAGCTAATCTAATTTGAACACCATAATGGTATGGACGCTTAATAGAAATATATAAAGCAGTGAACTCCACTCTTATGAACATCCAGAAGATTTATCCCGCACTGTCCACCCTGCCACCATCCCATTTTCTCTGGTAACCCTCGACTTTGGGCTTGAAGGCAGAGGAAGCTGCAGAGGCAATCACACCACAGTCATTTCACTAATGATGATGATCACAGAAAATGTCATTTAGAGCATCTGCTTCAATGGAAAACAGTCAGAACGGTGATCAAAAACTGTGGCTCTACTTTACAGACTACTTGGCCCAGTTTGGTGTGTGTGTGTGTGGTTGTACGTGCATGTGTGTGTGTGTGTGTGTATGTGTGTGTGTGAGAGAGTGTTTGCTAAGCTCTCCATATCCTGGTCGTCGATATCCATCACTGAGTTCTAAATGATTCCTCCCTCCGCCGCCTTGTTTCACTTTGCTGACTATACTGATTCATCAAGGAAGCCTGAAACAAACACACACACTCAGCAGAAGCGAGCAGAGGCTCACTGCTGTGTGATGCTGTTGGATGTTCACTGTTGTGCAGTTCAGCTAACGTTCAGTCTCTGTGGTTCTGGTTAATTAAGAGGCTTGTTAGACAGCCTCTTCCTGCATGTGTTTCATTCCTGCTGTGGCATTAAGCATTAATGAGAAGATTAAACATTGAACCTAAAAGCTTTATATTCTTACTCTCACATCGCTGAAACAGTAAAATCTTCCCTGGTTGATGTTGCATTTGTGTACTAATTTAAGTCATTAATAACTCACTTCACTTTGGCATCAAGCCTTTCTGTTTTCAAGCTCTGTCTTCAGAACTCTTGGTGCCTTGACTCATTACAGAACATTGGCATTCTTTGCCTGCTCTCCTCTCAGAGGCCTGTGTCTTATTCCTGGTGCTCCCCTTTGTCACCTCACACTGCGTGTTGTTCCCTGAAGCAGTGGTGCGATGGCAGCAGGCGATGCTGTTGCCTTGGCTGCCAGTTTGACTGCTGCGGCCTCTGTTTTAGCCCCCATGTGATCTGCACAGAGCTGCTCTGAAAGGCACTGAAGTCATTTGTAGTGTGGGGGGCATTCTTAGAGAGCTTTGCACTGTTTTTGCACCCATTTATGCATTAATTCTATGATATATATATGAATCGTCAGTGTTGCACTGATCTGCAAAGGTTATGATGTGCTTTTGCTGGCGACATTTAAACCTCTGCAGAAGAAGTGTGGAGAATGAGATCACTAATGGGTCTATTCCCATTTTCCTCTGTATCTTTGTTGCCTAGCAGGCTGCAGTGAGCGTATTGAGGTCCATACAGAGCGGAGGGGTGTGATCTACAGTCCTTCCTGGCCTTTAAATTATCCCCCTGGAGTCAACTGCAGCTGGCATATCCAAGGAGGTCAGGGAGAGGTCATCACCATCAGGTAAATCCCTCATACACACACACACACACACACAGTAACACATGGCCATTGTGTTGAAGCAAGCACCTGAATTGAGGAATGCTCTGCCCTAGTTTCCGTAACTTTGATCTGGCGGAGTCAGGAAGTTGTATGGGAGACTGGCTCCTGCTGACTCCGACGTGGAACGGGGAATCCAGGCTGTGTGGCTCTGTGCTGCCTCCACCCTTCATTTCCACCAGGGGGCGTGTTTGGCTCTATTTCCACTCTAAGGCCAACAGCTCGGAGCAAGCCCAAGGCTTTCGCCTCTCCTACATCAGAGGTAAGCTGAAGGAGGGAGTTCATTGAAGTTATCGTTTGTCTATTCCAGCGTAGATGTAGAGTCTTCGATGTATAAATTATTTGATGAAAAAAGTGATAAATTATCTGTAAAGATGAAACAAAAATTGCAAAGCTTTAAGTGTGGAGGCCGATGGCTTCTAAAGTCATATTTCATACTTACAT
This sequence comes from Ctenochaetus striatus, assembly GCA_034780835.1. Lineage (NCBI taxonomy): Eukaryota > Metazoa > Chordata > Actinopteri > Acanthuriformes > Acanthuridae > Ctenochaetus > Ctenochaetus striatus. The sequence goes on from JAUZTA010000001.1 coordinate 4,423,072, forward strand.
GCAGTAATTTCTCACACTAACTATATCATATATAATGAGCCTCTGTGAGCTAACGATGGCTCATGCTGTGGGCTGAGACTTTGATCATAGTGATACTAATGGCCTGTCCTCCCATTACTGTAGGCCAGGGCCACTAGTGTATTATTATTATTACTACTATCATACACAAGTTGCTGTGATGTGTTCTGCTTTACAACATCAAGTCATTTATAATTTATGATATCCTGTCTGTGTTTTTTTTTGGAAATTACATAGCAGCTCTCAGTATGGCCTAGAAAATTACAGCCTTGGGACGCTGGATCAGGATTTACATGAACTCAGACAGAAAGTATTAAAATGAACAAGTGGGGATTAGTTGCCAGACTGTGCTTAAAAACACTAAACCTATTAGGCAGTGATTGGCCGCATGCTGATAACTTTGAAATGCATTAATGTAGGCACACTGTATGTGTGGATGTTTAGCAGGATGTCACGCTAATTACACTGGGTATAATGCAGATAACTGTTGGTTTTGTGTGTGATCTTGACATTAAAAAATATTCAGTTTTTCCTCTCAGCTGAACACCAACATGTCAGCTGTTGTTAGCTGCTGGCGTTGCATCTGTAAATTTCTTTTCTCTGCAGGTCACCTGGGTCAGAGCAGCTGTCAGTCAGATGAATTTCTGTGCGGGAATGGGAAGTGTCTTCCTCGCTCCTGGAAGTGCAACGGTCAGGATGAATGTGGCGATGCAACTGATGAACGCAGCTGCTCCCCGCCTCCAACTGAGGCCCGGCCTGGCCTCTGCCCCTTCGGCTCCCTCCCGTGCACCGAGGCCCAGTCCACCCGTTGTCTGCCTGCCTCCCTAAGGTGCAACGGAGCCCGTGACTGCCATGATGGCACGGATGAACTGGGCTGCCCTGACACCACCTGTGGCAAACGTCTGGGGAACTTCTACGGCTCCTTTGCCTCTCCAGATTTTTTCCGGGCAAACAGGAGTGCTGCAGCGGAGCTGAGATGTTCCTGGTTGCTGGACACCCAGGATCCCAAGCCCATTGTGCTGCAGCTGGACCTGCGGCTGGGGCCCGGAGACTCGCTGCATGTCTACGATGGCCTGCTGCAGCGGGCGGAGCACCTTTTACAGGTGTTGTCTTATCACAATAACAGGCGCCCGGCGCTCCTGGAGTCCAGTCGGGGACAGATGAGTGTTTTGTACATGGCCCAGCCTCACAGCCCTGGACATGGCTTCAATGCCACATACCAGGTACTACAAACTGAGAAAACTACAAACTGTTTTTTTACAATGCCACTTGCACCAAAATGATTATTCTTTCTAAATCAGACCAGGTAATTTTGGTGCCTAAACATAGCCAAAGTCCAATAAAAATGAAAGATAAGTCTAAGTCTAAAGAAAAAAGGTCAGCAATGACTTTTGGTTTTGCAAAGGACATGAACTCACCGTCTCCAGGGTAAAAGTCCTGTGTTTGACTCATTCATCCACCCTTGTCTCCTCCCTAAACAAGTATTTTTTATACTAAAAACACACTCATACACAGGGGGACTGAGAGGCTGCAGGCACATAAGCAGACACACCTCGTCTGTTAAATCAGTGATAGATTTACAGGAATGTTTCACACAAATCCAAATGAAGCTCACTTCCTTCACAAAAAAATCCTTCCCCTCTCTCCTCCCCTCCTCCCCTCCACTCCTCCTCCCTTGTTTTGTCCCATTCTTTGGCATTCTGTGCACCACAAGTGGCAAGGAAAATAATCTGAAGGCCAACATGGCCGCCATGTCTGCTGTTTATGTCCAGTGTCTGTATTTGTATGTTTCTTCTTGCATATGAGTGTAAATGTGGGTGAAACAGCTGTTCTAAAGCTTGTGTGTGTCAAAGTGTGAGGCTTTATTGGTGTGTCGTTGTTGCACTCAACAGCCACAACAAAGGCAATTCCTCTCCTGTCAGATCGG
>JAUZTA010000001.1:4443155-4461461 GCA_034780835.1 Ctenochaetus striatus
CAGAGGGGTATCTTCTCTATTTGTTATCCGTGTTTAAGTGAATCTGACACTCTCTCTGCTCACATGTCGCTGATTAGTCTCAGACATATGGCTTGCAGCTTATGTGCATAACTGCTGATCACAGAGAAGATGACTATGATCTCAGTGTGGCTGGAGGTCTGAAGTGTGATGCTGTGAACCAGAGGAGGAGGAATGGGGTGGTGCCAGGCAGCCAATAGAAACATCAAACAGCTAACCAGAATGTCAGCTGGCCAATGGGATCCCCCATCATTGATGTGCAAGGTGTCCTGCCCATTTCCTGTTTCCATGGTGCTCGGTGACAGGAGCGTCACGGTAACCACTGCGAAACAATGCACAATGGCGTAGACACACCCTCTCATTAGCGGCGTCAACAAAGGCTGGCACCATTATATAGTCTGACACTGATACTGACACGCACGCATGCACACGTGCGCACACAAACAAACTCGTACAACACATGACACACAGCGGGCCCCTGGCCTAACTAGGCAGCAGTTGTAACAGTCTGTCGCCAAAAATAGTGGTGGTCCAACTGTGTGCCCTGAAAATGCTAACCCCAGCCTGCTTGACATATGCACACACTCTCAAGCACAGATACCCATCCCTCTCCTGTCTTCACCCCCACCCAACAACCCACCTACTTCTTCTTCCAGTTCAGACAAGACTAAACTGGCTGTCTTGTTGATCCGACACACGCAAAGTCTCTCCTACCACTGGCTATTAAAGTAGAGATTGCAGTTGAGTGCTGATCAGATAAGGCTGAAAATAAAGCACAGCATTTCATTTGAATTATCAAATGTCAATGACAGCCTTAAGCACACTGTGAACTGCAAAACTGTCATAATATCCTCAAGCCATTGGATGAAAGAAGCTGGATTTGGTTTGTAGATATTGTTCTGTCCTTATTTTTTGATGCTTTTTTCTTGCTCACATCCGTAGAGCTTCATGTCACCTGTTGGCCACTTACTCCCACATCGCTCACTGGATGCAGGTTCATCATGCAGAATGGACAGATTTGTCTTGACAGCAAAAACTTCAGCTGATTCATTTCTCAGTTAATTTGCAGCACATTTATATGCTAAAGCTGGGTATTGGTACTTGATGCCTTTTTTAAGGTTAGCAAGGTTTGAAGGTCAGCTGTTCATGTCATGTTCAAGATGTATTTGTGTAAAAGTCATTTGGACACAGGGCAGTGGTGGGGGCGATTTATACAACTAAATGTGTCCATTAACATGATGGCTATTAAACAAACGGGGAAAAAAGCTATCAAATTAGGTACTCCATTGGTACCAGTATGGCCTAAAGGGTACTGGTATTGGTATCGACATTTTATTAAATGATACCTAGTCATTTCAATGCCCAGTCAGTATCCATTTTCAGCATGCTCTCACCTTTTGCCCTTGACTCTAAAATCAGTTGCTTGTAATGTTGATCCAGGAGAGGAGGTCTGCTCTGCAGTTTACCTCTCTGCGTGTTACTTTGGGTCAGACAGTCACATGACCTTGATGTCTAAAGCAACGGAACATCTGTAGCGTGATCCTATGAACAGGAATTTCATGAGTGACGCAGAGCTGAGAGCAGTAGGCAGCCAGCGTGAATGTAAAGCAGCCGGTCACGGTATCAGTACACATGTAGACACGTAAACAATTTACAGAATCCATCCACCTTTTGTATGTGTACTTATCTAGTATTCACCCTTTTTTCTCAGCACATGTACTGCTAAAACAACCGGTACAGTTGGTTTATGTACTGACTCTTAAGGCGTATACTTTTACTGTGTGGGCTGTTAGTAATTTTATTATACTGTAAACACGCCTACTTGTTCTCCAGATGTTATTACATTACAACCCTGACCAGTCACCATTCATTACTCTGTACCAGTCATTGAACAAATGTATCATGGAATGTGCCAGAGTTTTCTACAACTGAACAAAGAAAAAAAACAAAATAATCGTTTTGTCCCCAAAGATGAAAGATTAGAAGTTACTGCTTACCTTGAGTCTACCATATGGACTTAAATTATCAGGTCACAGATCTTATTGTAGGGTCAGGGTTAGATAACTACAAAACTAGGCATTCACTGCAGTGGCTTTCTGTGAGCCTAGAAATACTAAACTTGCCCAATTTACATGTACATTACAAAGCTGGGTTACCCAGTGTTCCCTGGATGAAACCCAAGTAGGTAAAGCAGCTTTTAGCTCTTGTGCTCTCCACCTGAGGAACAAGCTTCCTCAATGTCTGAGCTCTGCTAAACTGTTAGCTCATTTAAATCAGGGACCAAAAACATTTCCGTATACCGACTTTCCACTTAGATACCTAAATTCCTTTTAATCTATAGCTATGTAAACTTTTACTTGCCTCTTTTAATAACTTTACATTCAATCTTAATGTCTAACTTAATGTATTTCTATGCCCTGTGAAGCATTTTAAGAATGTCCTCCATCCAAATGGCACCATATGAATAAAGTTGACCTGCCTTGCCTTTTGACTTACTTCAGTTTTTTTGTCGTCCCTGTTCCAAGCAGTAAGTCTATTTCTGTGTAAGTATACCGAGAGCAATGTGAAACCAGAGCCAAATCTTTGTATGTGTTCACACACTTGGCCAATAAGGCCGATTCTGTTTCTTTATACCTGACCTTATCTACTTCTTCTAAACAAAACAACAAGTCCATACACATCTCATCATCTGTTAGACTTTCTTAAGCCAATCAACCCAACAAACCTGGAAAACATTTCAACCATCAGTCAACTACCAATCTGTCATCTATCTCTTTAATATGAAACTTCATCAGTTTATAGTTACATCATCTCTTACATGGCTTGTTGTGCTACACCCCAGCTCACATGTAACTCAGTAGTTATTGTACCTACACATACTTGATAAGAGCTTTTACATTTGATGTGTTAACACTGTCTCTGGAGTGGAAAGTCAGATATTCACAGCTACCAGGCTGAATGACACTCAGGACTTGAAGAAATGAAACGGGTTTTATTGAAGACTTTAACATGTAATTTTGCTTCAAGTCTAAAGTAAGTACAGCCATGTTAATGTAGCACAAGAACACTGACTGCCCTTCAGGAGCCTGGGGGAGAAATCTTTCCAAGGTTTGCTACTTAAAATTCTTACTTACAGTCAGTCTGCGGCATTTGAAATCACATTTTAAAAAAAAAGAAGCATCCACTGTCTCCAAACCTCTGACCTGAAAAGTTCTCCACAGCACAGGGTTTCATGAGTCTAAAGTTTGTTTGTTTGGGATCAATAGAATGCATACGTGGTCAGCATTAGCAGCAGCACTTACACTAGCAGAACAGACAGAAAAAGAAATAGAAACTGGAGCTTTATTTAAAGAAAGTCAGAGTTAAGAGTCAAGAGTTCAGGATAGATGGCTTCAGTGATTTCTAGGAGCATCATAGCAAAGCATCAAACTAAGAGTAAGCAAAAGAACCCATGAATCCTGAGATCAAGGTTTTCAGCTGTGTGTGACTCACAGATACAGATGGTGGCGAGGAGTCTGGTGGCAATGTATGGAGGCAGGCACTCTGGGAAGGCCGGCTGCAAGACGTAATTGGAGAATGTGAGCGCGATGACAGCCAACGTGGTTGGATACATGATGAGGACGGCACTCCATAACAACAAGAAGCTAAAGGACCAAGAGACAAAACACAGGCAGCCCCTTTCATCATATATTTTTATAAACTCAGGAGTCATATGGAAAAGTTGCTGTCAAAAGCTTTTGTGTTACATAATATTTAGACAAGAAAGAAGCCCACTTTCAGTTTCATCCTTACTACACACCATGCTTTTCAGCTTTTCAGTCTATAGCTATGTATTTTCATGCTGTCATTCCAGTGCTGCAGTTGTGGTTGGGGGATTTTCATCTTGACATCAGTTATAAGACACCGGTGTTAAAAATGAGTAGGAGATAGTGAAACCGCAACAAAATACAGCACGTATTTTCTTACCTTAAATCACGTTATGACCTTTGACTCCCTCTGAGACATTTCACATTGCAGCCCTTGATTAAGTTTTAATATTGAACACTGCAAAATAGTCATAGATTTTACTACATCTGGGCATTTTAAAATTTCAGTCTTTGAAGAGCAGCTTCAGGCAGAAGCTCAGTCTGTAGGAACCTAGCTTAGGAACAAGAGGGTGGCTTGTCTCAGTCTAGCCTGGACCACAACACAGGTTCATGGTGGTTTTACCTTCTGGACACTGTCAGTTTACAACGAGCAAGGCACTGAAGCCCTGGAGTGTCTGACTCTGTAGCAGTCCCACCACTCTGGCATCTCTCATCAACTAGTGCGTGTGTGTGTGCATTTGTGTGAAAAAAATTAATTTCCCTGGGGTGGATAATAATGTACTACAAATGTATTATTTTGTATAAGAAGCTGGTGTACTGAAAATTCTTCTTTTTAAATCTTATTTTAGAGAAGTCAACAAACTAAGAGGCTTTAATTATTATTTGCTGATTCTTAATATGCAGTTTTGTGACCCACTGACCCTTGAAAGTGAAGTTACACCTCACCTCATTCATTTAGTTAAAGGTCTGGTCTTGTTAGCCTGAAATAACTCCCTAAGTGGTGGAAAAATAATTTGAAAAACAGATAGAGAATGCCTTTCCAATTCAATGCACTGCAGTTCAAAATACAATTTGAATGGATGTAAATTATTAGTGAGAGTACATAAGGGTGAAGTCCATGGTTCAGCTTTGGATTTATTACTCCTAGAACTGTGAATCTCATTTAATTTCTGTTATTGGCTTAACAATTTATTTCAAAATTAATTTTTTTTACAAAACCAATTCTCGAACATTACAAAGGAGGCACAATTAACAGTCTCTTGCTCCAGTATACTGTGTTCTAAACTACTCACTGGTGTCCTTAGTTCATTAAAATGCAACATGAAGGAAATTGAGAAATTACATCTGTAGCCTCACGGCAGTAGTTAATGAATTCGTTAATTTAGAAGGATATAACAGTTTCCTTTTTGTATGAAAATAATAAAAAGAGACAAAGAGACAGTGCTTCGCTGTGCAGTTAACATTTCATCTGCAGCAGTGGAGAGCAGCCTCTCTGCTGCAACGTCAGCCCTGGCGAAAGCTATTGTTGTACAACAGGCTGAATGGGTGCAAGGTTTTTGAGGCAAAAAAGTGAGCACTGAGTTATTTTATACACCACAGAACTAGGTAAGATTGTTTAATGCTTCAGTGTGTGTTGGTCAGCAGGTGCCTCGTTGCTGATGGCTGCTCCACTTCGTGAACATTTGGACTCTTTCAGACCAAAACAAGTGTTGCATCAAAAACGCAGGTCTTAGTTATTTTTACAAGGCTACTCTGCTGTCTTCTGATAAAAAATATATATATATATATGAGCAGCAGAAAGTTAAAGCAGAGTGAGAGAAACTCAACCAAACATCACACTGTCTTGGCCGATGAGCTTGTCGGCTGATCGGACTGAGCAGAGTTGAACAGCCCTGTGATGAGGGAGTACAAAGGCTGTTTAAAAATTGGCCATCTCTCTCACACCACTGCACGAACCACAGTGATTGTGACAATGACTGATTTGGTCTCCTTAGTCTCTAAATGCTCTAAAAGTTTACAATATATTCAATTTTCATCTTGCAACGTTCATTCTTTATTCAGGTAATAAAATTAAAAAAAAAAAAAAAACATTCAATTTTTTTAGGTTTTTGATAAAATTCTGAATTGGTAATGATAAGAATCGTGATTCTTATCTGAATTTGTTTTTATTGATATCTTTATTCTTAACCTATTCTTCTGTTCTTGTGTAGCACCAACATTTCTTTTGACATGTGTAAATAAACAGATAAACAGAGCCACACAGGACTAAACCAGTGCTGCCATAGGCATGAACGCTCAAGGGCACGTTTGACCTCCTCAGACTCACAGTACTGCTTTATGATCAGCTGTTATGTCACATGACCAAATAACAGTCATGAGACCTTTTGGAACTGATTGGTTCCAGATGGGCAGGCCTATTAAACACTGAAGTGTACAGATCCAACACTGCAGCATTACAATCCAGAACAAGTGAGCACAGTAGCTGGGACGAAATATTAAACAATGTAGAATATGAAAAGGACAACTTGACAAAAAAAGTCTGTACTCACCCAACAAGGCCTCCAAAGATCTCTGTCACATATGAATAGTCTCCTCCAGACTTTGGGATGGTGACACCCAGTTCAGCATAGCACATGGACCCAAGGGTACAGATCCCTCCTCCACAAACCCAGACGATGAGAGAGAGCCCCACGGAGCCTGCATGCTCCAGCACTCCTTTAGGTGAAATGAATATCCCAGAGCCAATGATGTTACCTGGAGAGATGAACAACAGTGTGGGTTTTTACACAACCCTGTAGAAATTGAATTACATTTCATGTCGGTCTCTCATCTTCATTGTTCAGGAATTAAATGTTTAATCTGAGGGCCGTTGATTTATTCAGTAACTCAGACATCCATAGATAACTTTTTTTGAGACACCACAAAGAAAACCAGCTTTGACAAAGAAAATGCACAACAGCAGAAACCCCAAGAGACTTATTAAAAAAAAAAAAACCACTTCAATGACTCAGATCAATCTTTAGGGATTCATTCTGACTGACTCTCCTTTCATTTAATGACTTGTGTAATCTTCAAAGACAGAACATCTTATCAACTTTATACCTGTCTTATAGTGGAAAGGATGTCTGATCTGTTTTAATTGACATTTATTGTATATCGTAAGTTTTTGGTTGACTTTTATATCTGCAGTTATAAAAAATAAATGTTACAATAAAAATATACTGCAACCCTAGTAAAAAAAAGTCAAACATTCAAGGTCAAAGCACCATGATGGTAGAATTTTATAAATCAAAATTTAAATACAGTAAGACAACACTAAGTTGTTTCCTTACTGTTAAAAACACGAGGAAGTCGTCTTTATTTGCATATTTACTGTAGGGAAAACCCAAATGACAGTTACGATGACGACAAATTATGTCACAACCAATTTTTTTTAACAATATTGAATAAAATATTATAGGTATGTGAACGATTAGAATAAATGTGAGTTTTTATACGTTTTTGAAAATCTGTGATAGCTTTATTTGAAGAATAATTTGACATTTTCAGCTCAGGTTTTAGTAAACTGAAATCACTCTGTTTGTCTTCAATAATCAGTCACTGCATGTTATGTTACAGTCAAGCCTACAGAGTTCAGTGCCCTATCTATTTCAATCATGCTAACCGGAAAGAAAAGAAATTTAAAAAATTTTCTTTGTTTGTTTGGAATAACAGGCCAAACAGTATAAAAATTCTCTAAATTATTGCAAGCCACCCAAAACAAAATGACCCTGCTTAATCAACCAAAGATTGGAAAGTGGCCCTGCCTGTTAACACTCCATGCTTAATTAGCTCCATTAGCTCTGGACCACTTCAGTTCACAAATCACTCATTGTGTGAATATAGTAGTAGCAGAAGGAAACCATAGCTATAACTGTATTAAAATATTTTTGTTAAACTAGTCAGGGTGAATGATAGAAAAAATAGAGGCAAAATCTGCACTGGGTGTAAACTCAAAACCATAGCTGAATTTGTGAAAAAGAACCAGTCATTATATTTGGCCGTGTCTCCAAAAACAGGCATGAATAGAAGTTACTTGGTGGCTAAGCTGGCACCAGGGGACATACTAAGAAGACACAATGTCATGTGCTCACATCCAGTCAGGCACATTTATGTCTTCACCCCCTACAACAAGAAAAGAGAGAACAAAAAAACACACACATTTAAAGTAAGCAAAGAGCAGCTGTCCAAGCAAATGTTTTGCTTTTTTCTCTTTGGAGAACTTTGGTGCAAAAGGCGTCTTTGCAAATAATACGACTATGTCCACTGTAAACATTTGAACTGTTACTACCCAGAGGCATACCATCGCAGTGTCCCCATTAGAGCGACTCTGAATGCACCCTAATGATGCAGAGGGAGAGGGGAGGTCTAAACACTACATTTATCACTGTCAGATCTGATTGTGGAGGCCACAGTGAGATGCAGAGCTGTTACATAATGCCAGTGTTGTGTTTGTTATGTCATAAAGTTTGGCATCGCAGCTGAAAGCGTGAATCAGAGTCCTACTGACCCTCTCAGCTCTCCTCACTAAAGCTCAGAAGTTACTGCTTGGATCACAGCTCTTATCTTCTCTTATCTACAGTCTGAAAGCTTGTTTGAAAAATACTTAAGTGATGGTACTTTTCCTTCCACAGTAAACATTACACACCATAGACTGAGTGGAAACTTTCTGCAGGTTGTTGCTGGAGTGTAGATGTTGATTGCAAAATGTGGGAATGGTTGTTACCATCATATTTCAATTCCGCTGGTAAGATATTAATGCTGTTTGTCACTTGATACATTTGTTTTGCTGTCCAGTCCTTATTGTAAGCAACAGCAGCTGCACACAGCTCCTGTGGTCCGTCTTACTAGAGAGTGCCTTTGGATATGAGAGTAGGCTGCATCTAGTGGGTGGCAGCATGACTCAGGCTGTATGTGTGTATGTACTAGCAGCACAGGCTTCACTCCATCTGTGCTGAACAGGAAACAAGCAGTATTAACCAGGGTGATTTTCACATTAACATTATTAAATCAGATCAAGTATATAAGCCTCAAAGCACACTGTAAAGCATAATCAGGAATCTGTGTGTGCTTGGATATTTGCAAGAAACTGAACAAAAAGCTCTGAGATAGCTTTGCAGGCCAAATAAATGAGTAACAACTGGAACGGTATCAGTTTTGATTAAACACAATAGACATGGTTTTGGTTTTGAAGATAAGCTTTTCAATTGATAACATTACCACCGAAAGAGCCACACTGCTGCCTTTTTTTCTCTTTGTCTAAGATTGTGTCTCATACTTCACTTTTGACTGAAACGTTGAGTCTGAAGTACGAAGCAATGTGTTTATGTGCCCCAATGATGAAACTGCCTCCACTGTTTTCCATGTGTTGGTTGTATTGGTAGGTTTGTGTGTGCTTCCTCAGTGAAATATTCCTGCATTCTTATCATCATAATTATATAAAACATGGTGATACGTGAGCAGCAGGCAGAGGGGGCGCTCTGCACTGTAAAAAACTACTGTGGTAATCACAGTTCAGGCCAGAAGGCTAAAATATCCAACATCTGTCTTCAACTTGCAGCCATGTTGGTTCGTTCCCTCTGCTTGCGGTGTGGGAGCTTTTCATCTCCCAAACCAAAAAGCAGAGGTATCTTGTGACTGTCCTGCCCCTGTTGTATGAACACATGGCTGATGACTGCTGAAAAACCTTAACATGACCTTGTATCATAAGATTATCTTATAGGGATAATCAGATGGGGTTTTTTAAATGGGGTTCTATGAGGTGCTTGTCCATAGTCAGTGAATTAGCTGCAGTAGATTTCAGTCAGGATGCCTGCAGTGGAGACACTAGTCAGAGTGCTGGTGTATGAAGCTGAGCAATAAACTGCTGTGGATGGGACAGCAACTTGAAAAACCAGACAAAACACCCACCTAAATAAATCAATATCAGTTTAACCATTATATGTTAGGAAACTAGTCTCAATCGGTTTGTTAGTTTGAACTATTGTGTAGCTTTGGTGAATCAAAACTAACCTTTATAAACACCAAAGTCATACAATAACAAAAACTAACTAACTGAATGAGGAAGTGCTACACAACCAATTCTATTCTTTGAGGTAAAATTACCGTTCGCTTGTTTTTCTTTTTTTCAAAGGGCCTGTGACTTTGGAAAGAGTAAAATAAAAGTTGGTGTAACCTTTAGAAAGGACTGTTTTAAACTGTCTTTTTTGGTTATTTTTGGAACTTCTTTTTGGTTATTCATGTGTGTTTTGCTGCAGAACCCGTTCGCATCAGTTTAACGTCCATTTGCTGCACCAGTGCTCCTGCTGCTTCTCCAAAGTGTGGACTTGCAGAATGTCATCTACTGTAGCTAATAGTTGAGGAGGAGAATATTTTTTAACTGTTAGGATTAAAAAGAGAATTTATCTTATCTTCACCCCTCAACTGATCCAGCAGTCAAACTCAAGCAACTGAGGCAGATATTCACCTTAACACATTTTGTACAGTTCCATAGGTAATATATTGATAAAATACCTCATACCTCGTAAGATAAAGAACCTGAAATGCCCCTTTAATTTGTATTATCAGAGTAATTGATTGGAATATTTGAATTTTGGCATTCCTCTTCAAATAAGTCCAGGCAGCTTATTTTGCATGTACTTGGTTTTTATTATAATCAGAGTTCATTTAGCTGATAAGTATTTTGAGTATCCAGCCAGAATGTATTAGTTCAAGTGAGATAAATGCTCAGCACTCTCAAGCACATTGTCTGTATGGTGCTTAAATAAAAAAATAAAAGATAACCTGATTAAAGAAAGAAAAAAAAAAAACAGAACATAATGTCTCACCCCAAAATAACTTCATGACTTCATGTCATGTCATTAAGTCAACAGCTACCCCACCTCCCCCCTTTCCACATCCCACCCCTCCAGAAATACATACTGCTGCATAGTCATAAGTTATCAGATGGCAGCTGTCCCTGTTGAAGTGTATGTATCACCCTCAGATCACGGTACAACATACAGAATAACTGAGTGAGTTAACTGCTGCAGATGAGCTCGTTTCCGCCACTGCAAACTGTAACTCTCTGGTAACTGTAACTCTCCATTTTGTACATCATATCTTACAGGAAACTGACTTACAGTTGGCCACGATGCAGCTTCCTGTAGTATTAAGCCAGACCATGACTCTCTAGCTGCATTCTTTCTGAAATATACATCCTGCAGCACGGTTGAGTTTCTTATCTGAGTGTAATGCATGGACAGCATGACTGCTTTGTTTGATCCAGCTGAGCACTTAAGTGGTAAACTGAACCAATAAATATTTTAGTGTTGCGGTATAAAAGTTCAGCACTCCTACAAAACCACGTGCAGTCTGTACTTTGTCTGCGTTCCTTTCAAGTTCAATATGAGAAATCCCAGCCACGTAGGCATGCCCATATTCAGATCGTTCAGACTGATGCAACAGTTTCCACACAAAACCCCGCAAGCTGAACCTAAACACAAGAGGAGGACCATCCGCGCGTAAAAGCGACCCTTTCAGTGCGTGTCTTGGCGGTATGAGCCCAAAGCCTGGCCATTGAACCAGTTTTGATAAAGTCTTGGTATTTACTCTACAGTCCCCTTACAATAGACCAGGACCGCGAGTAACCTGACCTCTTGTGTTGCCGGGTCCTATTGTGTCCCATGACATTGTAACTTCATGGGAACAAAGCAACAGTTTCATCCGCCACGTTACGTTAGTTATTCCGCCCGCCGCTCACACAGGTTTACCGTTCACTTCTTGCTGTGGCTGAGCTGCGCCTCATTGATGCAAACATTTGAGGGAAAAAAAAAAGTTGTCACACTCACCGATGATAATAGCGCACGCGCTCAGAAGTCCGATTTCTTTTTTCAGGGTGACTCTGTCGCTTTTCGATGAATTGCTATCTTTCTTTCTTTTCTCTTTGTCCTCCATCGCCTCCGTCTTGCAACTGTGCTTCCTACCCGCCTCGGTCCGGTCCAGATACTGTAGACTGAACCGCGCTACGCTCTCCCGGCTCTCCTTATAATAGGGTATCCTACTGATGAACGGAGGAGGACGCACGCATGCGCACGATCCAACATAACACTTCCACCTTGCCTCAGGTAGACTGATGTCATGAGGGGAGTGACAACATTCATGGATCTCACATCTGCAACAAACTCCATTGCAAGTAAAACAGTATACTCATGGCCCAGATCAGTTTAATGCTGCACACTGTGGGCTCAGTGAGTTGTTAAAATTATTACACTAAACTCAAATTCAAAACTACCAACTTCACTGCGGCCTCAGACACTGAAATTGGGATGTATGTAGGGAAATATACCATAATACCAAAAACAAAGATATGATGGGGGGAATAGAAAGTGTCTGCTCAAAATTAAATCAATAGGACACATTTATGAAATGTGATATATGCTATTTTTTTTCTTATTTCATATCATATTTATTTTATTTCCATCCTTTCGAGCATACTTTTCGTTACCTTTGTTAAATATACATGTAAGTACTTCAAGAAAGACATGTAAGTCTGGATTATTCCACCGGATGACAACCTATGATCAATGAAGCTGTCAGGTGAGTCTGTTTTCCCCCTGGCCTGCTGTAATTTGAGACTCAGCTTATTGTCTTAAAGTGGGGGAGGGTCAACAGTATACCATTCCACACAGAGGCCTTCCATCAGCACAGATTATAAGATTACTCACATGCTCTTGACTTATTTAGGCCTTTGACAGAACTGAGCAAGCCCAAAGGAAGTGCACAGCACTTAGGTTATTTGATATAGTGGTGAGACAAAGTAATTACACGTCAGGCAAGGAGACCAGAAAGATTTTTTCCAATAAACTTACAAAGAAGGGCTGTAAAACAGAGGAGACATATTTTGAGCCTCACAACCCCTGGAAATGGACTTGTGTTGCTTTCATGATTTTACTAATATGATCTGATAACATCTAAAAAGTCTAGAGGAGCCACAAGATTAATTCATTCCAACCCCACTGAAGTTAGCGCAGGGCTAAACTGGAAGTAAATGGCTCAGGAGTCGCTAGTCGAAGCTAGTGGAAAGTTCTGCGTAATTTTATCACTCGTGGCATTCCAAGCGAGAAAAGATATGGAATCCCTCCAGTGTGTTCTGGGTCTCCTCCCAGTTAATCATGCCAGGAAAATCTCAAAAGGGAGGAGCCCAGCAGGCATACTAATCAAATGCCTGAATCACTTAAATTGGCTCATTTCACGCTAAAGGGCAGCTACCCTCCTCAAAGCCTCCCCTGGATGTTTGACCTCCTCAGTCCATCTTGAAGGCCAATCCCAAGCACCCTGTGAAAGAAACTCATTTCAGTTGTTTATGTCCTCCATCTCATTCTTTGGTCACCATTTAGAGGTCATGACCACTGTTGAGGGTTGGAATGTAGACTGTAGTGATGTGTCGGTTGCGAATGATCCGGCTCTTAGAGCCGGCTCTTTGAAGTGAACGACGGGAGCTGGTTCCTGATCGGGAGCCAGTTTGTTTTTTTTCTCCTCTTTTTTCTGTTAAAGCCACACGTGATTGGTCAAGATGTGTGGTAGTCTGTGTGTCCAAATAGTTAACAGTTTATAAATCATATACATACAATCAGAGACTGGACGTTTTTGTCTAATTGAGATAGGTCTTTGTTTTTGTACTTTATGATTTATTTTTTGCAGCACTCTGCCCCATGTTTGTATGTATGTTGAGTAGATAAATAAAGCCATATCAATAATAAACATTTGACAATGTATGTTTTTACATTACTAATTCATTTTACACATAATTTCACATTATTTTTGGTAATAAATTAATATAAGCGACAAAAATTCTGAGGAGCCACAGCCAAAAGAGCCAACTCTTTTTAGTGAGCCGAGCCAAAAGAACAGGCTCTCTAAAAAGAGCCGCAATTCCCATCACTATTCCACTGGTTGTTAACAGCCTCTGAGCTTGAGAGTTTTCTGCTTCTTCCTCTCAGTGTTGTTTTGTGCTGACATGGTGGTGATCCTGATCATGTCATGTGTGACTGCCTCACACACAATGATGCTGTGTCACTAATGTTCCAGCTTGTCTGTCTTGGTTCCTCTTACTCAACTACCTGTCTGTGACTGTGCTGTGATTGCCCTTCTGTCTGTCTGTCCGTCTGTCTGTGCAAGAATATCCGCTGGAAATAGTCTGTCATTTCAAGAATTTGTCCTTTTTGCAGGACCGTTTACGCACAAACGCACAGAGACACACACACTAAGAACACATCACTAAGGCAGTTGCATGAGTGCAGCACTAAAACACACAGTGCCATTATCTTGTCCTAATTAAACACAGCTCAGAGTCAGCCCAGGCTGTCTGGGCTTTCGGGGTTGTCTCCCCTGAGCACACTTTATTCACTCATACCATCTTCCTCAACACACACACACACACACACAGGCTTTCTGACATGGTTGTCATCCTTATTTGGATGGTAGAAACTCCCACTGGGCATGTTAGATGCTTAACTAGTTCAGACATGTGGAGCACATCTCTGTTGTATGGATTTTAACTGGTGGAGAAGAGCAAATGCACCTGTGTCAAACTGCAGGATGCAGCAGCTGAGCACAGGGTGAGGCCTCAACAGCCGCTTGCATGATGCGTTAAACCCTGTGACATAAGGTGCTGAACTGGCTTCTGTTTGTTTGTGCGCTTAATGTGGCACAAGATGATATGCTTTAAATTAAATGGCACAGTAGGGAGCTAAATGGATAAGTTAATTAATCCAGTATCTGACCAAGGAAAACAATTTTATGTTACTTTTTTCAATTATTAAAATGTCAACAATCTTTTTGGTGTAGTCCCTCATATGAGAGTGAGGACTAGCTGCTATTCTGGATTGCATCATTTTTATGTAAATAACACTGGGTTTACAGCTGTTGTTCAGACAAAACACCATCCTCTCAGCCCAAGGCCTTAGTTACTCTTCCTACACCATCCACCTTTCCACTCTCACACCACACATATGCAGCTTCAATATGCAGTGGTGATGTTTGCAGATTTACTCAAAAGAGACTAAAACCAATTGGTTCTCTCTGTTTTGTAAAGGTAGCCAAGACTGCATCTTCTTAAAGAAATATCAGCCAGCTCTGGTAGATCTGATAAACTGTTGTTAGCTAGCTGGCTTTTTAATGTTAGCATCACCAGCTGGTTGACAAAACATTAGTCTGTTGCCTTTCAAATAATTCAAATTAACTTATATTAAAATGGGTATCTTGTTAAAAGGCTCTTAAATATTCTCTTGATGCTCACATACATGCTGTCATGCCAAAGGGTTAGGCTAGAGCCAACACTAATATATGTCAGACAAAAAGTCACTCTGTGATTTATTAGCAGCAGCTTTATAGACCAGATAACTAAGAGTGAAACAGTTTCCCAGACACAGGTGCAGTAAAGAAACATTGGTTGGTTTTGCAACCAAGATAACCCTAATAACCCTAACCCTGTTGGTCACCACAGATTTTATGTTATATTTTATATTCATGAATAATAACTAGAAAGAGAAGGAATCATTACATTCTAGCCCTAGACTTTGCAAACCCTAGCGGTTTACAAGATCACACAAGATTGCTGCTGACACTCACGTCAGTTCATATTTCTAACAGCGATATTTCTTCCTCCTGGGAATTTGTTCCTGGTCAATAGCTGACAGCTTTAATTTACATAACATTCCAAAATCTAGATGTACAATCAAGATGCATTAAAGCCTTTTTAATTAATAAATTTACAGCTTTGCACAGTTTTTCAGATTTTCTCTCACTGTTTCTCATCATCTGTGTCACATGCTCAAGTACAGCTGTAAGAAATTGCCCTGAACAGAAGCAGGAGTGTGATTGTGCGTCCTCTCTCTTGTTTTTTTGGCCCAGGTGGAATCGCGGGACACGCTGAACAGCATTGCGCTCAAGTTTGACACCACACCCAACGAACTGGTCCAGCTGAACAAACTGTTCTCCAGAGCAGTGGTGCCTGGCCAGGTGCGAACCGCCGTGCACGCCTTCACTGACACATTTGGCTGCATCACTTCATTGCTTTTCCACAGCTTCCTTAGATCTACAGCATGTCACCGACCCTCCGGTTTCATGATGGTTTTGACAGCTCATGATGCATAATCAATGATTTGCCCTTTATCTCACATCACTCAACATTTTCTACAGTGCAAATATGAACTTAGATGGAATAAAAATGTTGGTAAAAGTTTTTTGGAACATTATATCCAGCATGTGTTTATCCTCCTACCACTCAGAGCAATTTGCTGACTCACTGTTCACATCCCAACTGCCTGTATCCGCTCTAAATTCCCAGCTAATTACAGTGTCACTTGTCCCATTAAGATACAATTCATTGCAAAAGACCTGTTTTGTTTCTTAAAATGTATAATAATATGTGTGATCCTTATATTTTACCAAGGATGCTTTAGTTCTGACAGCGTGACACAAACTACCCATCTTTAGCTCACTAAACACACTGTCAGCTTCCCTGGCTTTCATTATTCATCTTTTCTTTTTTATAGCCAAAGACCCAAATCTGAAATTTGTTTTTTAATGGGGGGAAAGTAAAAAACATCCAAAACGATATTTTGTATTTCTTGGCCTCAAAACGAAATCCGGATGAATGGAGACGAGACACATCCGCCAATCCCGCTGGCGTCCCCCATCTCAGCTCTTGGCAAACAATGCTGAGTTGAGCAGCATCCAAACAATGAGGTGTAGAGAGCACTTATTGAACCATCAGTCCTCCTCTCCTTCAGCGGATGATGCAGACGTTACAACACAACAAAAACAGCTCATTTATTTTACCTTAAACCTGTGTTTGGATATAACCAAACCAAAAATGTGCAATTTTAAGAAAAAAAGTCAGTAACAAATGTACCTCCCAAAGGTCTTTCTTTCCTTTTTTGTGACAGCACTAAAGATATTTTACTGGTCCAAATGTGGACGTTGTGACTGTCCTAGCTGATGTAGTTGATGTTGAAAAGGTACCACTTTTTACAACCAATTAGTCATGGAGAGCTTTTTCTGCCCTGTGTGTGATATTTTCAATGATAGACTTTATTTAGAAAGCCTTTCACAGCATCAATTCTCATCCAACTCGCAACAAAAAAGCTAATGAGTCTAATCCCTGAAAGGTCAAACAGTTCCTTAACAGCTAGCCTTTTCCCTTCTCTGTCATTTCATCACACAACAGATGGAGGTAAATGTAATCGTGGAAAAGACACGCATCAACTGCGTCAACACTGTATGTGCTCTCACTAAATGAAAACAATCAGTCACCTTGTTTCCACCAATGTTTATTCAAAGATGTTTGTTTACTATAATGACAATCACTTTTCCTTTCTCTGTTTGTCCTTGTCGGTAGCATTAGGCTGTTCACATGATTTCAATTTATTTGTTGTTTCACACTTGTGGTTGGGCTGTGTGTGTATGCATATGTGTGTGACAGACATTCCCTTTTATTGCGCTCTGTGTGTGTGGTGTGTGTTTGCACAAAGGCAGTGCCTGTGTAAATACAGAAATGGATTGTGTTTGCAGGTACTGTACGTTCCTGATCCCGAGTACGTCTCCAGTGTTGGAAGCTCCCCTTCCCTCAGTCCCATCAGCCCCCTGTCTCCCACCTCCTCAGAAGCAGATTTAGAGAAGGTGACGGTATGTTGACCACACGTCTGATACACACACTGATCTCACACTCTCAAAAAATGGCCAGGTATTTTAACCTTATTTTTGTAATATTATTAATGGACAGAGACAAGACATGTAGTAAATATTTACCAATTAACTATTTTAATGTACATGCGACAGAGGTTACGGTCTTTAGAGTCTTTTTGTTGTTTCATTCAATCACTTTGTTTGTTAATATGTTACCGAAAAATGCTCTACTACCTAGCTAAAAGATAGGGTAAACTCTGAATATAATGATTGTTTAAGGAGCTGTTGTTTTCTTAATTTTTTGTATATCCTCTTTCATAACCAATCGGGCAATTTTCAAACGGAAAAATACCAAAGATTCAACAGAAAAAAAAACAAAGCATGGCATTTAAATGTTAAATTCTGAAAAAAGTACTTCTCGTTGAGGCTAGGGACTTGTATTGATTCAGTTAATAAAGATCAATCTGCTCTGCTCCTAATTTTAGACTCTGCAGCAGAAACTGTTAGACCCAGAGGCATCTGATTACCATACACAGTTGCTCACGTGGGATACGCACAGCTACATACACACCATCCACATAAACACTCACTTATTCTTCAACCATTGCTGTCACATTTTAAAGCTCTGTGAATCTCCAGCCTAAAGATGAACATCCACGATGATGTGTCGGGCTGTCGAGAACAGAACAAACAACAAGGGATGCCTGTAATTTCTGAGGAAATTACAGAGGAAATGTTCTCTCCATCGTGCTTTTAAGGCTGTAAAAACCAAATATTGGTTTGCAGAAAATGGAGGTTTAGTTCAGTTTATTTGACAAAGTGACAAAATGGACAATAAATCGCACACAAGTCCAAATTGTCAGTGCCTCAATAAAATCCAAAATTTATTTTCCTTTGGGGTCCTTGATGTAATGGCCGGAAGGTTTCAGGGGTTAAAATGAAAGTGTCATCAAACTAACAGCAAACCAGCAGAGTAAATATCTCAGTTTTCATT
>JAUZTA010000001.1:4465813-4479918 GCA_034780835.1 Ctenochaetus striatus
CGGAATTTCGTTCCTCAAATGCACTGCTGTGTAATTTGTGAAATGACAATAAAGGAAGTCTAAGTCTAAGTCTAAGTTAACTAAAGGGTTCAAAATGCACAGCCTAACCCAAGACTTAAGGTGGGTTGTGTTAAATCAACAGTCAATATTGTAAAACACTACTGGGATCACTGTTAATCATTGGCAGAATACATTACTATAAACTGCCCTCCCTTTTTTCTATTAAGAGCATTTGCCATCATTATCATTTTGTCGACATGCCTCCACAAAAACACTCCTGTTTCTTTATGGGACCTTCACTCCAATGGCTCTTTCCGATATCTTCTCCATTCTGTATAGAGATTTTCAACCACGGAAATCTCAAAATTCTGCATGTCAGTGTTGCAACCTGAGTGTGAGCACTCTGGAGCTGGCCAACACAAACACTCACAACTTTAGAAAGGCTGCTCCCTACCCCAACCTTAGATTACACTGCTTAATGCTGTTTACAGACAAATTGTTCAACAAGTTAAACTGGTTTTTAAAATGAGAGTGTGGCCAGTGGGCAACTCAGCCCCATAAGATTGTTTTTACTAAACAGACATGTTAGACTGGCTATATCCTAGTGTCCACAGGTGATGTCACTGTCTATAAGAACATAGACAGTGGGCAGTCTCCTTTTAATGAAGCTATTGATTTCAAATTTGTCCTAAAACATGTTTGGTACCAAGAGTGGGCACTAATTTGTTGTTCTAGGTTAATGGAGCCTAGAACTAAACTGCCAGTCAATGGTCCAGCAGAGAGGTTCATAAGAGAGGAGACACAAGGGCCAGGAAGTCCACCTGAACGAGAAAGAAGAATGCAGAACTTGGATCTTTTGGAAAGGGGGTGGTAGAATGATGGAGAATGCCAAAGCCATGGATGTTGACAGGACATGACACTGCCTTTCAATCCTGGGGCATGGAAGCCCTTAAACCTGCTATGGCTAACTTATCAGCAGAGTTCTTATATTTATGGAAAAATTCACTTGTAGGCATAAATTATATGCAGTGTTGGTGAAAGAGCATGACGACCATCATGGTACTTAGTAGTTAAGACTACACCAGCACCTTTGACTGTGACACCTCCCCCATGTAGCCACTAAATTGCTTGATGCACAGTTTGAGGCCATGAAGACATGCCTTCTAGGAAGGTTTTCTGAAAGTAATGTCCATATGAGTTTCCTGACCATCATTTTCCCTCACTCTGAGACATACAGCAGTGTGTAGATGCATCTTGAAAGGAGGTGCTCAAAATGTAAGTTTAGGTAAATTATTTGGGCAAAATTTTTAAGCCCAGTGCACAACCTGCTGTGGTAGCTGATAACATAGGTGTGCTTGGCACTTTCACGTCTCCTCTCCTCCTATGATTTTCCTCTCCATCATATCTAATTAACTTCCTAAGTGTTTTATCAGCCAGTTAACCAAGTTTAATTCGATGTCTTGTAGAGGGTGTTTAATGTCTCTGGTCAACATACGCTCTTGCAAAAGGAGTGAGATGACCTCCTGGCCGCTCCCTCACAACTAATCAGATCCATGCCTCTCAAGGAAAGAGAAAGAAAGAAGAAGAAAAATGATTAATTGCTTCTTTATCCATAAGGAAACAACATGAGGTACAACATTGCAGCAACACTGTGAGAAGAGAGTGAGAGTGTTGAGGTGGCAGGTCTCAATTTCCAGCCACTGAAGCCAGTGCACCCACCCCACAGACACAGCAACCCAGATCGCCACAGGACTGGCCTGGTTAGACGCACATCGAGCCACACACTCAGAGTTTTGGCAGAGTCAAGTGTCAACTGGCATGTACTTTGGGCAATCCCGTGGCAGAGAAGTGACTATCTGTGAGAGCGAACATTACAGAGAGATTATGAGTAAATGAAAGAAGGAGTATTTTAATGGCAAGATGAGAGAAGCAGCAAGGCTTGAGCACAGCAGGCAGGGTAATTTGTGTGTGCTCACCTCCAAACTAGTGTCTAGTTTGGATAACTAGGTACCTCAACACATATTCCACACAGAAAAAAATTATACTATGACTATGAAATCGGTAAATTGATGGGAGAAAATTACCATTTGGAATCACCGTCCAAGAGAAATTCAACAGTAGGAAGGCTCTTGCTATAAGACAGGCTCACATCGGGCAGGGCTTGAAAAAGGCAGCGCTGCATAGGCATGTAAACTACCAACCTTGTGCCCATGGCTAATTAACAACTCAATGACAGTCAGGACAGAGAAAAGTAACTGCTGTTTGAAAAACAGCGTAGACAGCTGATACCAATCTGGTGAGAAAGAAAAGGGGAATTGATATTGGAATGCAGCTCAATGACGATCAGTGGTCCTTACTGCTTACAGCCATGCAAAAAATATGTTACCGTAAGATACAAAAACTTTAATTTAAAACTATCCACAATTTTTTCAACCCCTGAAAAAAAAGCCATGTCAAAAGCAGTACATCTCCAAGCTGCACCAGATGTAAAATCAACCATAACACTCATGAATACTGGGACTGGCAGACAGAGGGAACTTTCTCTCTGCAAGGTGGTAAGTTTCAGACCTAGACTGGAAAGACCATGTCCAAGTGTATTTTGCAGCTCCATAGCTATGTCTCTCTGGTATAGGCAAGTGGGAAGAGACTGTACACACAGGGTGGCATTGTTGATGGCCCTGTTAAGTGGAACGAGACTTAAGGACATATTCACAGCACCTGTCACATGTCAGGTTCCTTAGGGATCATGCCTGCTGAAATGACTCAAGACTTGTGAAAAAGTCATGGTTGGGTGGCTGGGTGGTCTCCCCTAAGTTCTTCAATGATCCAGGGTTTGAGGTGTGAAGGGTGTCTGTTTTATAATTATTTTTTGTCCTCTGCAGAGTAAAGTCATAATTACACCTACCTCTAGGTGTATCTAAGGTGGGAGTCTGATAGCTTGCCAATCTTGTAACCCTAGTTCTATAAACACTGTAGCCCTCTAGCTATGAGTCCTGCTGCTCTTAAACTGCATGCTAGACAGAGCTGTCACATGGCTGGTTCTGCTGTTGCTGCTATTTATACTATGCAGGACACGTCTGGCTATGCATCAACACAAAATTAAATGGGTAAATGTATGCATGATATTCAAGGAGCATTTACTCATAATGTCACATAGAGGGCACCACCTGTGCATATTAAACTTAGGTTATAATATCCTGACCTCTTATGATTTCCCACAGAATGTTGCACAACCCATTCTCCTTTTTTGCACGATGGTTCAGGAGAAACAGAATTTTATTCTTCTACTGGACTGCACTGTGATAAGATGAATGACACTAAAGTATGTTGTTGTATCTCTCTAATTTTTATCACACCAATTTACAATTTAATGCAACCTTTCATAATCAAGTGTCTATTATAAACTCACTTAAATAAGGCGAGCAAACCAGATCACAAGAAATTGTGAAACTGCTGAGCAGATTCCTAGAAAACAAGTATATGCATGCTGCAGCAATAAAAGCTAACACCACAAGTTCCTTAGGTTGCATAATACTCACTCATTTTATCAAATGGACTGTCTGTCATTTAAATCCTATTCAATCAGTCCATTTCATTTTCTGATAAAAGTGTTAAAAATTAACGACACTCGGGCACTATGTGGAGGTCAATGTAGCATTTTTTTTATTATACAAGAAAGTGTGGAGCTTACCTTCAAACGTATCAACAATTCTCAATATTGTCCCAAATTTAATTAATTAAACCTCAGATTAAGAGCAACAAAATTATAGCATTAACCTCTTAAAGTCTTGTATGCAATCAGAGTGTTCACTGATGTATTTAATAACAGCAAATTTATTAAGGATTTGCTCCTGGTACCCTGGTGTTAGGGGTGCTAGCTCAGTCATACAGCTAAACAGGACACTTAAGGGATCCTTGTGGAGTTTTTGTGTAATCCTGCAAACACACAGCTTTCCCTTCTCAATCATCATGAAGATTTTTTAAAGCTGATCCTTTATTTTTTTGTAACATTTCCTGTAACCTGCTAGTTGGAGTGGCAAAAAATGTGGGGTTGTCATGCTTGCATTTTTACACAATTGCGGTACATACTGGGATGTTCTTGAATGAATGCATGTAGAGCATGAGTTATGCACAAACAGAGATCTGCTTATCAAAGCACTGATCTGCTATGTACAGAATCCCCTTGAAATAATCTTTAAATTATAGAAAGTCATCATTATTATTAGTGACACCTTTGCTACTCTCACTAATACAAGTCAGATACCTGTCATGAAAAATGGCATAACACAAAAAATATATTTGATGGCTGCACTTCATTTGATGTGGCAGTTCCAGGGTCATCGTATTGTTTATGCTGTGTTTCTGTCGTAGCTTATGGCAAAATGGAATTAGACCATCAGCAATGGTATTCGTTGCACATCTTTTTTTTACAATGACAGGTCAAGAAATTCAGAGTAAGAGGGCCTTTTGACCTGTGAACAATATAAACATGGATTCACAGAGTGGAAATTAAGATGCTAACTACAGTTATTTCAAACTTCAGTTTTAATTCATTACTTAAAGCTGTACTTTAAAAATTGTGCAAAAACATCTCTAACAAATGTTTTCAAGAGAACAGAGATTCTTTGATCAATTGCAGTTCAATTGGGAGTACACTTGAAAAGTGTGAAGCAGCTCATTCAACACATACAGCACACAAATTTAGAAATGTGTGCTGATTACAGTAAAGTAAATATATCATGTTTTTTTTTAGGAAACCGAATGAGAAAATTATCTGTTAATTAAAAGAGGAAGAAAAATAAATAATGAACAGTAATAATGCATAAATACTAATCTCTACTCCCATCTAGTGGTCAGTAATGTTTAATACAACAATAGTCAGCTGCGGCTGAGGGGGAACAACAAAGCCTCTCAGGTTAGAAGGAAAACCAGCTTGAGTAGTTGATCATTTAAATTTTAACAATTAATTTTCTGTCCATTGATGTTGTAAGTGCACAGGAACTTATTCACAGTTGAAAAATAATGGCACTGTTTTTAAGTTGATCAATAAGAGTGTAATGATGGATTCAAAGGCTCCTTCACTCTTAAACTAAATTTAAAAGTGCTATGTTTTAACCAAAGGCAAGACCTCTTAAACGTGTTGATAAGTATGCAGTGATGCCAGTAATTAGTGCACATTGTCTCTTCATGTATATTTCAGGTCATTATATCAATGGCTGTTTGATTTCTTAGACACAGGAAACAAACATAAAATAACACAAATCTCCTGTTAATGATCTGACTGAAACTGAAAGACCCACTTGGTTTTTTTAAGTTGTTCACCAACATAACCAGTCCGACTGGTTTGTAAAAGGTTATGCCGTCTAGCCAATTAAGAGCTGTGGGAGTTTGTAACACCTGAAGAGAGTGAATGATCAGGTACAACTTGAACTTCCTCCTTCTTCCATTTTTCACCCCTTCGGTGAAACACTATTTGTTCTCTGCGCAGGAGTTTTAGTTACTACTTTTACAAATGTGAATATGTCAATTGAACTCTGGAACATCAGTTTCCATCCACCACGGTGGTCCTGTGCAGACTTGATGCTTCTGTGTCTTGCCACTGCAAGTTATTATAGAGCTATTTGTACAGGATTCATTTTAAAATGAACATGTAAAATCCTTTAAATGTGACAGACTTTTACTGTTTAAAACAAGGTTCTTGACAGGCCAAGAAAATTCAACAGCAGACAAAAAATCTCTTGCAGTTTTTTAACTTTGTGATATTCATAAGTCAAATGGAAACATCATCATTCAGGCAAACAAATGTTATATGAGACCTGGAATAAAAAAGTGGCTATTTTAAAAGCCCTTGTCTGGCTCTCAGGTGCAGAAATGCCCCAGAAAAAACAGACGACCTAATTTACAGCTACAGCAACTCAAGCATTGCTTGACTTCACCTTTGTTTTGTTGTTGTAAATAATCCTCTCCTGACATTAATAACCACCTCTGCCACAAACAGGAATTTAGCCTGCTTTCAGAGTGGCAAAACCAGTCACAAAGAAGCACACAGCTCTCATTTTTTTAAACACAAACAAATGGCAAATCCAACACACTGAGGTAAAAGATACTGACAAAAAGTAAAGTCAGGGTAGAGGTACAATTCTGTTCACTTTCAGATCCTCTCACTGGGAACTCTACCAGAAAAAAGAAAAAAAATCCAAAGAGTCCTAAATAGCCTGAATCAACCACAGCTGATGATCTTGCTGACATTGCAATATATTACAACATCTTAAAACACACACACATATGTGTGTGTGTGTGTGTGTATATATATATATACATATATATAGTCTTTACCTCATGACAGTGAAAAACCTTTGCATTTTTTCCATCTATGTATTGGCCTACAGCTCAAATATATTCTTGAGACCTAATATGGTGTTAAATAACAAATTTAACTCAACTAAGACTATTACTATTTAACAAAGTACTACAGTTGCAGCCTAAGACAAAAAGATAATGACTGATGTTTCCACTGAGGCAATGTTACAATAACAGTTGTGATCATTCATGTGATGTGATCATTGATGCAGTGGTATATGTTAGCACCACTTGGTTTGTTTATTCTAGCTGTTTACTTTGACGTCAAACTGTCATTTCCTACACTTAAAGACAGTTTGAGTTGTATTTTTATGTTCTAAATTTATCTCACAGTGCAAGCAGATAGAAAAAAGGCTTTGACGCCCAAACAGGATTGTGATTTTAAAAGGAGGCAGCCATTTCTAGATTTGTGTGCTAAAACTGTCATAAATGGTTTATTCCTACAATCGACCTAAAATAAAAAATCTGTGCTGGGTCAACTTACCCCGCTTTTAGGCTGTATTATTTACTTTTAGAGAAGGAGCCAATTAAGTTTTTTTAGTATATAAACTCAGAATGATAAACATAATCGGTAACTAATAGCCTACTATAGCTTTATAACAAATTAGTTAAACGTTAGGCTCCATTTTTTTGTTAACGCTGTCATTATTAAATGGCAGTCATAGCAGTTTATGAACTTGGATCTGTACTTTTCTTCTTTTTTTCTTTTCTTTTTTCTTTTTTTACATAATTTACTAATAAATTGACATTTTAGGACAACAGTTTATAGAAGATATCAATACCGCTTTCAACGAAACCAGTAGTCTTTCGGTTATATTTAGCCGAACAGTGATTTAGTTTACTGGGGCGAGCCGTCGCAGCAGATGGTGAAGCCTGGTGTCTGTAAACCAGACTTAAACCGAGTTGAAAGTCATGTGTAATTTCTTTACTAGAGAGCAGTACTTTCTAGAAGATATCTCGTTGACGTCTCGTCGGTACAGCAGCGTACGTGACGTGAATGAAACAGGTGTCGGTCACCCGGTGACTTTTTTTTTTTTTTTTTATTTGACTTTGCTTTGTTTTGTTTTTCGTCAGCGCACCACCCAGTCTCTTGTTTCCGACTGGGCGGAGTTTCTGGTTTGTGCAGGAAAAGTCTCCGGCTGAGTGAGGTGAAGTCAGAGCAGACGCTTGTTGGAGGAGTGAGGATACTCACCTGCTGAACACAAACGATCCGGGTTTTTTGTATTCACTTGTTTGATTGTTTTTTTTTTCTCCGAGATTCACCGACCTCGAGCCTTGAGGATGACGGACACTCTTTTACCAAACGGCATCAAAGACAGCGGAGGAGACAGCACTTATTTCAAAAAGGTGAGTTTTTTCTTCGTCACAGCTTTCTTGTGCTCAAAAAACGGAGGACTGTAAACTTCTTACGGCGTTAGCTAGCCAACATTTTTGACTTTTGAAAATGGACAACCAGCCACATTAGCACATACGGAGACATTTAGCTAACTGCTTCCAACATGTGTATGACTTAAATGTAGTGTTTACAAAGTTGATATTTCAGTGACTTATATTTTGTTTTTATCTAGTACACTAACGTTACATTGGCAATGAACTGAAATAACGTCAACCAACCAACCAACCAACCAAAAAACCAAATTAACATGTTACCTTACTCGTCCCCAGATAATTACATTGTAAGATTTACTCGCTGGATAACTACTTGTATGCTGTAGCCTTTACATTCACTGAAGACAGCAATTATGTCGAATGGATTAAAAAAAAAAAACTGGATAAATCAAATGTATGTTCAAAACACGACATGGAGAAAACTAGTGTAAACTGTAACACTATGAAATATTTGCCATTTAATTTTATATTTTAAAAAACAGCATGGTTTCGGTCTTTATTTAGTACAACATACTGCGGCTCCTGATGTGTCACCAACAGCAGCAGAAACCACTGTCAGCTTCAGCTGTCAGCATGTGTCTCTGTGTGTGTGTGTGTGTGTGTGTGTGTGTGTTTGTTTGTGCGTGTTACTC
Organism: Ctenochaetus striatus; assembly: GCA_034780835.1. Classification (NCBI taxonomy): domain Eukaryota; kingdom Metazoa; phylum Chordata; class Actinopteri; order Acanthuriformes; family Acanthuridae; genus Ctenochaetus; species Ctenochaetus striatus. The sequence continues at coordinate 4,474,195 of JAUZTA010000001.1, forward strand.
CCTCCTGCAGCTGCTGATAGTGATTAAAGCTGAAAGGGCAGTGACCAAACATCCCATAATGAACACAATCAGCTCCCTGCTGTTGTCAGTGGTGTTATGGTGATTGACACTTTGGAGATAGCACTGTTATATTTAGGTCAGATAAGCCCCTACTTCATTCTGGCAGACCTGTTTTGGCATTTGTTTTTATCTAGTATAAGGTTTTTCAATATTTCCTCAAAGCTGGATTTTGATTCAGTTTTCTAAATCCCTAATTGAAGGATCATTGTGGTAGTACAGGCCTGACCTCTGACCTTTCTTGTTGATTAGCTGCATCTTAAGGTTACACACATGGGATGTCGCCTGGATAACAGCATCAGCTAGTGATTGAAAAGTAAATGTGCGTGTCAGGTTATCTTAACTGCTCCTCAGTTAAGGGGAGTTTTCACTTCCTGCTGTTGTGATAAGTTGAAGATTTCTCATCATGTTAAGTAGCTGATGTGCTAGGATTATACTGCTGTAATCATAAACGTTATTTGCATTCATTGGTGAGGAACAGTATCCAGGTGTGCCCTAATATCTGCTGCCGTCACATATTCAAGAGCTGTGAGTTTGTCTAGTTTGAGCGAATGACAATGGGGCTTGGCAGTGTTTGAGTGATTATCTTATGTGTTTTTACTGAGTTCCCTGTCTGCCATGCTGTGGTCCACGTCTCATTCCTCCACTTTTGTACTCATGCCCTCAACTGGAGTGTTTTTATGGACAAGCTTGTTTAGATGGGCATCTGAACAGGCCCTTTGTGTCTTCCAATCCCCCCGAATCCCCCTGTGAATGCTGTCTGGATTTGGGCTCTGTGCTGCACTTCCTGTGTCTATAAAAAGGTCAGTGGGAGCCAGGGTCTGGCACGGCTGCAGACATGATGGGAGACTGTAGAGTCTAATACCTCGGCTGCAAACTGTTTCCTTTATTACTCCTCTCATCCTACTTTCTCCATTGTTCTCATAACCTCTACGTTTACGTTGTCTACTGTATTGCTCAGTTTAAATGCTAAGGAGTCATTATTTTCATTACAGAGACCCATCTGAGAGTAAAAAGGGCTGCACATTCTCTCTAACCGCATAGCAATGAGTTCTGCATTCTCATTTTTTCATGTGAAAGAGATTTGTAATTTGGAAACTTTTAGGTCAAATTTTAACTTGCTAGCAGAGCCAAGATGATCTTTGCATCCGTTCCTTGTGCCCCTCTGTCTCTTGGGTGAAAATGAGTTTAATGATTTACAAGGCCTCACTGGGCTCAGCCGATGCTCCAGGGAACTGCTGTGGTTCAGGGCCTCCTTCCCAGACGCCCACTGTTTCACCTCCAACTGGCTGGGGGCCGACTGGACGGCTACAGGATGGAAAGATGGCAGGACGAAAAGCCGAATCGGCATGTTTCTCCTCCTTATCCTCCTCGGCCAGCGAGAGCATTGACGTAGCATCTGGCCCGAGGCCGTCCTTCAGCCAGACCACAGACACAAATTGACAACATGTGTCCTGATTCACAAACCAGACAAGCTCCTTCTACTTGGAGTCAAACTTACTGTAGCAGGATTTGTGTCGGAAAATGACAAATGAGAGATGCAGCTGTGATCAAATGTTGTCTCTTTGACTGAATATAAAGACGTCTTTCTTAGCCGGAATGAAGCACATCCTCTTTTGGCCAATCTGACAAAGCATCCCAACTGTAATTAGAGTGAATCTGTAAAGTCAAGTTGAGATCATAAATTAATTCAGCTTAACATTCACTTGATTATGTTGAGGTGTTAATTTTGAGACACTGAGCACAATCAGTGTAATTATACAAAACTGGTGGCTGTAGTCTTTTCATGCCCGGCTGCTGGCCTCAATCACTCGTTGTGTAAACCAACTACCCCATGAACCACTGCTGTATGTGTTGTTTATGAAGCCTCAGTTATACAACAGCAGAGGGATCTGCTGTTTGATGGATATGATAATTGACAGGACTCTCTTTGTGTTTTGCTCTAATGAAGTTATTTGTATGCTCATAGAGAAAAGTTGTGCTGTTTGTGCCAGTGGGTAGGGGTTCATTTTTCTGAAACTGAGTGGTTCTGTGGGTCTTAAATGTTGTAGCATAGCCAGAGCTTGGGATTCAGTTCCATGTGCCACTTGATACAATATGATGCTGCACAAGTTTATCCCCAAGCGGGCTATGTTGTGATCTGATGCCTAAAAACAATACCATTACTTTGTTCTTTTTTAGTGCTTTTTAAATTTTGATGAGTTCTCTGAAGATTGAAGATGATTTTTTTAAGCATCAAGGCAGACAGCTGAAGTAGCCTAAAGCAAGCACTGTAAAACAGATACAGCACAAGACATAAAAGCCATGATGATCACTCGAACCAAGCTTACGAGAAGTTGAGGAGTGTTCTTTATACCATCAGTTATATGGTCTAACTGTAATTCCTGAGAACAGGACAAGATGTTTATGGTCAATGATAAGCCGAGCAAAGCAATGTTGCTACACAGAATCACCATCATCACTTTGGAATGCCAGCCTGGGATGAAGTCTCATAGCTTACTACATATTAAAAACTGACACAGAAAATGCTACCATGGTTACTATCAACCGTTTGCCACTCCCATGTGCTTTTGAACACACATACACCCTATTTTTTGATGTCACGATTGACGTGACAACATACAGCAATAAGTCCACGCCCTCTCTGGTCGTAGCGAACGGCCACACCCTGCTGCTGTTCTAAAAATAGCTGCTTCTATGTCCAGCCAGGCCATGCCCCCAAGAGCTTTAATACAGCTCTGTTGTGTATTTAACAGGGCTTTCATTTGAATAAATGGTTAACCATTACACTCTTGGGTCGCTGAAGTGTTTGTCTAGTTACATTGTAATCTATAACCACTCCACTTCAGTCACTTGGGTGTTCCCAGACAATGTCAGGTTAAACTGTGGCCCTTGTTGCAATCATTTGACCTTTTGTGTTGAAATTTGTGATCTGTCACCTACATTTGTCCACCTCTGTTCAACTCATTCCACATCAAGCATCATTTTGAGCATCAGCAACATGACTCAGATGTAAATATATAACATGTGACAGATGATTCAGGGGAAATGGACTCACCCACAGCTACAAGACTTTGGATCAACTTTAAACAGTTTCATTTTAACAATTGTCTTTTTCTTTCTTTTGTTTTGATTATTTTTTGTGTAAATGCTGACAGAAAGAAAGGAAAAGAAGGAGGAATGAAATTAGATAGAGGTCTTCAGCTACATTTGAATGAAAGACTTTGCAGTAACTTGGTATGTGCCTCCAACATGGCTACCAGGAGTGATCATCAAATAGTTATTAAATCCCAAAGAGCTTTATTTCCTAAAAAAAATGGTAGAGATGATTTGTTACCCTTTTGTCCTTTATGATACCAATTATAATGCTAAATGGGGTGGAGGGGACGGGGGCTCCAATGTGTTGTTATTATCTAATTTCTACAGCAATGGAGAGCAGCCTCTCTGCTTCACCCTTAACTCCAGGGTAACCACTGCTGTAACAGACCGAGCACTTAGGTATTTTCTTCACTTCAGAGTTGATGTAACTTGTTTAATGCTGAGTGTGTGTTAACCAGTAAGTCATGTTTGTCAAAGCTGATTGCTCAGTTAACTTAAGGGGTTAGGTAACAAGGCATAGAAAGGAGAGCCAAGTTCAGAAGGCAACAATGTAAAAATGTTTGCGCAAAGAACTGTGTGTTTTTTGTGAATGACCCAAAAACTAATTCAGTCTGGACACTTTCTGCGTCTAAATGTTGGAGGCTAGTGAGGAATAAAACCCTTGTTGTAAAGCTGCTGATATGAGGATCACAGGGAGTGTGTGAACCACGTGTGTTTTGTCTGTCCGTTAAAAGTCCTTCATGTCAGATAAAAGGGAGGGTCAGATGATTTCATGTGTATGGGAAGAGCTAGGTGTCTACAATCACTCTACATTGAGCAGTTTATTTAGAAGTGACCTTGACTGCAGCACATGAGAAATGAGCCTATACTGCTGGGAAGAAAATCAAAATCTAAAAACAAACAAACAAACAAATGAAATCCGAACAACAAAGCCGAACAGGCATTTCATACATTCTTTATATTTTGTTTCTCATCTTAGATTTGAAAACAGCGTTTACAGACTTTGACATTCTTTTGTTTGGCTCCTTGGACTCTTGTTTTGACATGGTGGTTACTCAGAAACTGAGGCTCATTCTACTGCTGACATCCAAATTAGTCAGATAATTAACTATGATGAAAAAGTGTCCAAGGTTCGGGACTGTGAACTGACTGGTTTTTCCGGGCTGACTGGTCTCAGTGCATTATGGTTTTTTTTGTCATGTGAAGTGCGGCACAGAGCACACCTCTGCAGTGCTGTGAGTCAGTCAGTATGAATGTCTGAGGCCAGGTTATCTGTTCCTGCTCCGAGTTATAACCTGTTGACTTAGTAAGGCAGGGACACTTGTGCTTGTGATAAGGGCAAGGACATACAGTACAGCCTCACACAGGCCATTATGTATAAACAGAAAGTAAGAGTACATGCTGAAGTACAGCAGAAAAAGGTGCCGTTCTTTTCACACCCAACTCAGATTCATTTTTGTTGTCACAGGAAATTAAGATATAGTACAAATTTAGAGAAATAAATGTAAAGGCAAATGTAAAAAAAACTGTTGATATCCAAGCAATGTTATTGTCCAGATTATAATATTAACTTATGCTGTTTGAACTTGGGGCTTTGGTTGGAGGGGCTTTGCAGAATGATAGGAAGCAGCAGAGAGAGTGTCTGAAGTTATGGCATTCGTGTGCATACTGAGCTTTAAAGAAAAATGTTTTCTGAATGCTCTGAACAAGCACAAATCCATTTGTTAAGTAGATTGTGGAATGACTTGCAGATTTTGCGACAAGTGTTCACAGCTGCACCACAGCTGCTTCAAGAAATTGCCTGGGATCACCCTTGTATGAATAAATACGAATGAAAAACAGAGTTGGAATGACTTAAATGAAAGATATATTTGAACGATTGTTACCAAGGTATCATTGCAATATAAAAACCATCAATGATGAGGATCTTTTTTGTTTACAGTATGAACATTTTCCCTGACATGTATGCACTTTTTCCAACATTTCATGTAGATGGTATCTCCTGCTGACTTGTTTGTTCCCGTATCTCATAGGGATGTAACCCGTTTGCCCAGACTGGACGAAGCAAACTGCAGAATAAGCGAGCCACTCTGAACCAGCAGATCATCAAACAGATGAGGATGAGGGCTGGAGCTGAGAACCTGCTGAAGTAAGAACAAAACTGATGACTGATAATGAACACAGTAATGTGTTTGCGTCTGGTGCTGTTTGATGCCACACATTCAAGCATCTTTGTTCATCTCTGCTGACAGACAGCTATACCTCTGTAGTTTATATGAACTTTAGAGAACTTCAGTTGGTCTGTCATCAGTCATCATTGTCATGAATTCTTGGTGAGACTTAAAGCAACACAGGAGTTTAGATGATATTAGATAACAGTCTTGAAGGGGAACATTCCTGAAAACAAAGAGCCACTGTGAAATGTGGCTTCGGAGAATCCACAGAAATATATATAAACATTTCATTTAGCCTTTGTTTCGATAATAAGCTGCAAAGATGTGAGGTTTCCTGTCTGATTATTGATAGGGCACAAGTTTTCTTTTTGTTGCCCCCTGGCCTGTAGAGCTA
>JAUZTA010000001.1:4492649-4505151 GCA_034780835.1 Ctenochaetus striatus
CCGACAAACTCAACTCTTCTTATATGAATGGAACTTTTTTAAAAAAACACCTGTGTGAGGGAGTGTCAGAAATTGGAGATATTGGATCTGCATGCTAGAGAGACCAATTTGTCTCTTGTGGACCAGCAAAAAGTATGAATAGTAGTACTAACTATCAGTATGAGAGTTAAATTTCATACTCCTTGGTTTGACATAAATGCATGAAGACAGTCTTCTCTATAATCCCCCATATAGCTGCTATATACCGGCAACAGCGAACCTCAGACTAGTAGATTTTTCTTTAGAATGATTTGATTAAGACTCAAGATCTAAATGACGGATTCTGCTTGGATTATATAAAAGGGCCTCTTGTTAATTAATTGACCCTGACTTCATTGTTGGAATAGAAAAGGGAGAGAAGAGATTTAATCCCCTGCAAGTCTTAGATGAGTCGCAACCAAATTACTAGAAAAATAAATTCTTAAGATGTGCTCATTGAGCTTAGTAGGGTCTGGGTTACATGCCTGTTTTTATAAGCACGACAAAAGAAAAAAAAAGAACAAAAGCTCTTCAGTTAGATTGCCAGATAAGCTGTGAAAGTCTACGCTCAGAAACTGAAGCTTCTTTCACTATTGTTCAGACACTGAGCCTCCTAAATGAAGTGATTGCTGACTATGATCTCTGTTTCCTTGGGACACTTTGGTTTTGCACTGTGCTGACTTCTCATTATCCCCCAGGCACTCTGAACCACCTGAAGGAGACCTTCACCCACACTCCCAGCTACGACATGAGTCCAGCCATGATCAGTATGTTGATCAGGATGATGCTTGCTCAGGCGCAGGAGTGTCTGTTTGAGAAGCTCGCACTGCCTGGGATCCGAAACCAGTTTTATTCCCTGATGAAAATGGCCCAGGAGGCTGCAAAGGTAAATAGCAGCAAAGGCACATAGTACTCAGATTATAGAACTCTGGACTCAGTTTAATTTACTGTACCTCAAGTAAATGTAAAGCAATAATGTCACCACAGTCAGATACCTCACTTCTCACTGTGATTGCAACCAGATCACTGCTCTTAACGTCCATTCAGTAACTCTATCCTTCTTTTCCTGCCAGGTCTCAGAGGTCTACGACCAAGTCCACCAGTCTATGATCCAGACACCAATCAAAGACAATGTCCCGTTGTTCTGGTCCACAATGGCACAAATCAAAACCAACCACTACCGCTCAATGGCACACTTCTTTGTAGCCTCAGCACTCCTGGACCACCAGTGTAAGTAAAGCACTTGATTGAGTCATTAATAATTTTAGCACAGATATGACATGTAAAAGATGATTGATTAAAAGATGAAAGGATGAAATGCAATTGGAATTTAGATAGTAAAATTTGATGAATTATGAATAATGAACCATGTAGCTATGTGAGTCCATCAGGTTGTGCTAGTAATTTTAGATTTAAGCTACATAACAGTGAGCATGCCAGATATTTTAATGAGCTCGCGAGAAGAACTGGTGTCGGAGCAGGACTCTGTTGTTTGCAAAGCATAATAATTTGCATGAAGTGTGCCAAATGTAGACGTGTGTGTTCACATGCACACACTGTGCTGTGGATAATAATTTTCTAATTCTAAGATCAACATGTATATTGAATTAAACTCTTAAAAATAGCACAATGCCGGTTGTATTCACACCATCGGCACATGTACTGTACAAGTTTTTGTCTACTTGTTCTGTGGTATTAGCCCGGCCGTTGGCTGTTTTGGTGTAAAACAACCCTGGGATTGGTGTTCTGAGACTTTAGCTGCCTGATTTTGAACGACTGTGCTCAGAGAGCCACTGGGTTGGTCAGCCACAGTGCAATTACATAATGGCTATTTAGAGATACACACACACATAGACTCACCCACACACACTCGCACACACCATGGTAAAAAGAGGCTGAGTTTCCTGGAACTTAGTGGCAGGATGGCTGAAGCGTGAGAGTGGAGGAAAAAGAGAGATTGTGGGAGTGAGTGAAATGAAGTGGATGTACTGTAGACTGCCAGAGGATTACAGTTATGTAGCCTCTTAATGCTCTCCATATAATCAAGTGTCAGAGAGAACAGTGAGAGAGAAGGAGAAGTCAACTTATAGACTTCACAACTAATCCTTTAGTTAGCAGCTGACTAATTTGTTATTTTCAGCCCTTTACTGGGTCTGTGACTCAAAATATCCTACTGCTATGCATTTACATCTACAGTAGCACTGTTGTTGCAGATTTTATCCTTTTATTTTTTAGTGTCATCTGTTGTAATGTAGGAGAGATGACACTAAAAAAAATAGGAAACAAAACTCAGTTGATTATATTGAAGTTTACAAGGGCTGGTCATCGTTTTACCCAGTGCTATGAATGAGACAGGACTAAAAAGAGGATCAATGGAGCAAGACAGCTCAGAGTTTGGCAGCTCATTAACAGATTCCTGTGTGACTGAAGAGAATAGAGCAATTAACCACAGGACCGTAGAGGGAGGACTCAGCCCAGAAACAGCACAGAATGAAGACTGCTGAAGTAAACAGATGAACCACAAACCCTGCTAAAAAAAGGCTTTATACTGTCTCTATGACACAGGGTAGTTAGGGGGAAGCCTAGAAAGTTCTGAGTTCTCCAAGTCTGCATTTTCATGGGTTTTCTTAAATAGTAACAACTGTAAACTGACTTATCTGCATACAGTGTTTTGTCTGCCTTCTACAGCCCAAGAAATCAAGGCACTGTTTCATTCTGCTCAGAAGTAAAGGCTATTTGTTTCAGAATTGACCTCAGTCTTGGTATAAGACGTTCAGGTTTTTGTTAATTTACATATTGATGTTGATGTGTTCAGTGAGTCCCAGTGACGATGAGGACCAGCATGAGAAGACCTTGTCACAAGTTTATGATCGTCTACCTGAGGGACGCTCACCTCTTGACATCTTGAAGAATGAAGACGACCGTAAACGCATGGGTAAGAGTGAGCCAAAGGCTGGGCACAGCAGAAGGCAACAGAACGCGATAGAAGACAGTAGAGAGCCAAAAACACACCTGACTTTCTGTCCTTCTCTAATCTCTGCTTCTCCTCATCTGTCTTTGGTGAATTTTGCATCCTCCACTCAGGTAAAGCACACCTTCGTCGAGCCATCCTGGGTCACGAGGAGGCTCTGAGGATCTACAGTTTGTGCCAACACTTAAACAACCTGGAGATACTGCAGGACATTTTGAAAGCCAGTCACCAACGCTCACTCAACAAGTACAGCGAAAATGAGAATGAGGAAGAGTTCACCGACTACACCGAGGCCCCAGACATCATCTGTGAGTCTGAAACAGCACCGCAGCCAATGAAAATATCTTTTTCAAGCCAACACAAAACCAAAGATTGGATAAGAATAAATGTAATGTTTGAGTTGCCACTTCTCCGAGGTGACAACTATTCTTCCTCTGGTTGACATAGAAACTAGCCAGTTGCCTCAGTGTCACCATAACAAACACTTAACAAATGACTCGAATGTCAAGCAGGACCAGTGAGCTGTTTTGTGAGGTTTGTCTCTTTGGAGACAGTTCATATAAAGGCGACTGTATTTTGTACCACACCTGCGTGATAAGTGACTTTTATCTCCAGATCCAGATGATGTAATGTTTACCCTGCTAACTCCCTGCCTGCCTCTCCACAGGGCAACAGCTGAATTGTGGTTGTGACCGTAAAAACTGCGTTATATCAACTTTGTTTTTCCTCTTTCCTCTTCCTAGCTAAAACAGAGCACAAAGCAGAGATGGAGGTTCCCGCAACCACAAAGGTGAAAGTCAACGACTTCTTCCATAGGCTGGTATGTGGGTTACTAATATTCTTCCACTCACATTGCTGTTTTTTTCATGTGGTGGTCGGTCTATTCATCAAGTGACATGAAATGGCTCTGGATTTGTGTTTTATATCTTGAAAATGAACCAGTGTTTTTTTTTAACACCCAGAGTTCATTTTTTGTTATTTCTGAATACAATCAACCAAGGTTGAGTCTCCAGGAAGCTTTGCACACTAGACAGGCATTTAATTCAAACTCCTGTCTTATTTTCAAAGCCTCCTGGACTTTCATCCAAAGCAACAAATGGTGAACTAACACTAACCATGGACAGAGGTGCGCTGATCCTGGCTTAATTATCATAGTGGGGGGTGAGGATGGGGCATTGGTGTCCTCTATCACTGGAACCTCAAGCTGCCTCTCACTTCCTCTGTAATACATTTAGCATAGTTAACAGTTACTGTAAAGACAATACAGTTTCAAGAGGGACAACCTTTACAAGCAGAGAACAGGTGAGGAGATCAAAGGTCGGAGCTAATAATCCCAGACAACAGGTGTAAGGGGTCTCTGTGAGGAAGCACCCCCCGGTTCCTGTTGTAAAATCCCACGTAGCTCTTCATTAACAGTCTCTGTTGCAAGATTCAAATTCTATCGGATCTACAGAGAGAGATGGAATAGTTTAATCAGGTACTCTAAAGAAGCAGGTGTCACAGGAATCAGCTTGTTGTTGCGCAGGACAGATGTCAGGATTTTCCCATTGGATAATACGTGTGTTAATGGAGATAGCAGTTGGCTTCAGCAGTTTAAAAAGTAGGAAATGTTTGTGATCAGTGTTGAATGGTGTTGAAAATAAAAGATGTTTTGCTGATTTGATCTGTGCTGATGACAGGTTTGATGGATTAATCATTCAGGTCATTTTAAAAGGAAACTAACAAAGATGGAGAAGACAGTCCTGCATCCATTTGACAACCATTGTCGAGTCATGTAGCCTGTAACTACAAGGTGTGTTGGATACTGTAGCTCAGAATTCAAGCTGACGTAACCAATATGTTCAGTATGTTGAGAATGTTTTCCTTATGAGGTGCTTTGTTTAAAGAGTACACTAAGAATCATGGGCCATTTGAAGAAAGCTAAACAAACATACTCTTTGAGAAATCTGTCAAGCCAGGGAGGCAGCTGTGAGAGAGGTGGATCATTTTAATATGATCTGTGGTTGTATGGCTTTCCTGCACCTTTTGACTTTGTATATCAGAGGTTCCCAAACTTTTTCTACTTGAGAACCAAAGAGAAATGTGGGGTCTCCTTGGACCCCAACAAAAATACATGATGAATTACCATAATATCTACATTTATAAACTACTGATGATGAACACTAAAAGTCATGAATTTAAAATAAAGTCAAACATAAGGTTCATTCATTTTGCTATTTATTCTCTCTTGTACTTGTATTGTTTCAACGTCATTAACATGGTTGAGAGTGAGGGAGGTACAGAAGTTTCTCTCATCCAGTTTAAGCACATTATCAGTATCAGGTTCATGAGAACTGAGAGAGTGAGGGATGAAAGAGTGAAAAGCTTCATACACACAGTGACTGAGCTGGACTGAGCCAGTAAAACAAGACAGAACATCTTTCTTGTATTTAAATTAGGAAAAGGAATTAAAAATCACAGTGTTGTTAGGTTTTTTACTCTGGGTAAGTATGGGTAACTCCGATGGATAGAGTCAACAGATAACAGATGTGGACTTTAATCACGTTTAACTAGCCTGCGAGAACACAAGAAGGGATTGTTATGCTGGATTTTTAGTTTTCCTCCAGGCTTTTACCGAAACCTTTGAACTCAAATACTCTGAGAAGGAGAGGATATTATCGTCTTGAGCGAGTAAAGCCTGTTGCCATATTGACCCTGGCATCCCCACAATGTCTCCACACAGGGCCCCCTGTCAGTCTTCTCAGCCAAGCAGCGGTGGACAGCCCCACGCACAATAAGACTTCACCCAGAGGACAGAGACCTGGGCTTCACCCTGAAAGGAGACACACCAGTCCAGGTGGTTTCGCTGGACCCCCTCTGCCCAGCTGCTGTGAGTTAACCTCCTTATCTTTGGCTAAAAGAGGGAAGGTTTGGCTCATATTTTACAGCCTGCCTTTGCTCAGTTTTGGATACAAATCAGCTTGCAGACTAGAAATAATCTTATGAAGGAGATAGGTAATCCTTCACAGTATACATTATCCTTAGTTTAACCTATTTTTTTTTAATCAAAGCTCTGTTTTAAAACATGCAAATCCATCTATTTCATCCTTGAGAATTTTTTTAGTTTTATGATTAAAACTTTTAGGTGTTTTTATGAACCGTGCTTAATAATAACTCTGCTTCAGGATAAACTAGCCGGGAATGACTTTGTCTACAGCGAAATAACTAGCAGCTTTAAATTTTAGACATGCTTGTAGACTGAATGTCAAATAAGGTGAAATTAAAGTAATTCTAAGAAACCTAAACAGGGTTCAAAGAATGTTTGGAGGCACCCCCCTCCCCACCACAACCACTCTGGCTACTAATTTAATTAAGAATCCAAGTATTTACTCTCTGCAATCCTTTTCAGTCTGACAGCTCATTAAGAGGTGCTGACAAAGAGCGCTCTCTTATTAGGCCCTGCAGGCGGAGAAACAGATTAGAAGTATTACACAAGTCTAACTAGGTCACACTCTTTATAACTTTTAATACAGCACTCAACAGGCTTTATTCTGGAACTGAGTGATTCTCCGGAGTTGTTGGCCCGCCTCTGATCAACACAGCAGATCAAGTTATCAGACAGAAATAGCTGAGCTCATGTTGATAAGGCAGATTTCCCACAGCTTTTAAATAATGGGCTCTGGTACACTTGCACACATTCTACCAAGTAGTTTACCTGCTCTTGAAAAGCTTTGTTACCTGCTGCCCCAGAAATAATGAAGTTAATCAGGTGAATCTGTATTGGTTACCATTCAAAACCTCCAGCCGTGTGTATTTACTCTGTCTGCTGCAGTTTGATCCTCCTCCCTAACTCCTGTTTTGTCTTTCAGGCTGATGGTCTGAAAGAGGGTGACTACATAGTTGCTGTGGGAGACACAGACTGCAAATGGTTGGGCGTGAGTGAGGTGATGCGGCTGCTGAAAGACGTGAATGAGGAGGGGATTGACATTCAGGTGGTCAGCATGATGGACAGCAACCCACAGATGGTATGCCATGCCCTTTTTCTTTCCTATTGGCTGAGAGAAAAGTCATCAGTTTGGTGTCCTTATTTGACAAATGCTGACAGCAAATATAGTCTTGCTCAGTCAGTCAGCTGATTAAACAATAAAAGCTTGAGTGTCAGATTTCTCTTTTGAGGGACTGTTTGTCCTGCAGGTAAATTGTCTATAGAGTCCCTTGAGAATTAGCTCATCTGATACAACCTGCGCATAGTGTAAAAGACTAAAATATTTTTAATCCAGTGTGTTTATTCATTTCTGTGTTGAAACAGTGAGAAAATGGCTAATTTAAGAGCTAAATTATTAACCCCATGTATTGATTGTCAATCTCTCTGTTCAGCCTACCAAGAGTGCCACCTTCTGTGGGAACCTGCCCAAGACCTACTCCATGATTTGTCTGGCCTACGATGATGAAGACAAGGGCCCCAAGTCTCGCAAAGTAACCAAGAAGTCATCCTTCATCAGCTGGAGTCTGAAGAACAAGCTGAAGAGCGCCAGCACCCTCAGCCTTCCCACAGCTGACCACTCAAGCACACTTCCCTGGAATAAACCCTGTCCCACCTTCCCCAGCTCGAGCTCCTACAACAACGACAGTGCCCTCTACTGAGCTAGCTGCAGGCTTTCTACTGTCTGCAAGCAGCGTGCAGAACACATATTAAGCTGTGCACAGTACTGTGTTGTACCCATACTGGACCTGTTATGGATAATGTACAGTACTGTGCCCCTTGGTGTTTCCACTGGAATACTGAGTAGTAGTGTATGTAGCTTGTATGTCACCAGTGTAATGATGACATATCTGCCAGCCTCCTGGGAAAGTGGCTGTGCCAAGTACTGTAGATATGAACAGGTGCCTATGTTGGTACATGGGGGCCTTCCCAGCACAGTTCCCTTTCTGAAGTAAACTGGACTGCACAACAAACATAATGAAAAATTCCGTACCATGCCAGTATGAGTACAGCACAGTACAACTGCACTGTGGGAAAGACATAGCAGTTATCATTCCAGTCTATATATATATATATACACAGCACTGAGACAGGCTTATGAGTTAGGCTGTCTTCTCAGTATGTTTTCCTGAAGAAACGCTCCAGATGAATTGAAGGACGAAAACAAAGTTGTGCAAACACACCCAGCATCGGCAACTACTTGTCCGCAAGGGGGTAATTTTATTGTGGCTTAAGCAGTCCCTTGTTAGTTTTGTTGTGTACTGATGTAGCTGTGCAGTTGTGTTCCCTGTTTCCCCCTGATACATATCTGTTTCATACTGTATATGTGCAGGATTCGGTCATGGCCACAACACTGAGTTTTGGGTTTTGAAATACATATATCTTTTAAATACATAAGTAGATGTCATGAACCTTGTTGCAGTATGTTTTAAACAGTGATTAAGGGAAAACAAATAGTGCTGTGCAGTGTTTTTTTTTATCTGGGGAAAACTGGTGAATGCAATGTTTTTTAAGCTGCTAAAAATTGTCTTTATATATGATTATACCTTGGTTTTGTATTATTGTCACATTTGTTTTTCTGATAAAGCCTTTGAGCATTATTGTTCATGCTGAGTGTCAGGCCTGGGATACAGTGTAAATGGAAAAGCAGGTGTTTCAGGTTTGCTTACTGTACCAGTGACACAACAGACCAAAATGCCTCCATGTATCTGATATGCCAGGATGTTACCATTTACCATTCATCTCCACCTGTTCTGGCCCTCTTGTATCAGTGCCGCTGCTGTCTGGCAGTTTTTCATCATTTGTAGGAAGAGCACAGGCTGCATGTCTCTATGTTAATGTGAATCTTGATGTGGTTAAAGGTTACTTTGTCTCCACAAGGAACGAATGTGGACAGACCAATGACATTCCTGCAGCGCACCTGGACAGCTGGTCACCCAACCAGGACTTTGATCAAAGTCCACAGTCAGGTTCCCTTTGGTTGTCTCTAAATGTCTTAATCCCAGTCACATCCCACATTTTACTGACACTGTGCAGTGTTGGACTATCTCTTTATCTACAAAGTAGATTCCTTTTACACATTTGATAATCAAATTATTTATGTAATAAAAATACAAACAAAAATATATATATTTACCTGTAAAGTTGTAGGTTTCAGAACTAGTTCGTGAATGGTCAAATTATGAATTTTTTGCACGTTGGTTTCGTGGAGGAATGTATTTTGCTAGCCTTTCGTAATCCTTTGGTGAACTTATATACTGATACATTTTGTTTATATAAAAATATTTTAAATGTAAATGTTTTTAAATCATAACACTGAGAAGATGCAACACTCTTTAATGTTTCTGTTTACCTAATATGGTGTTTCAAGTGCCATTTATGCTAAATCATGAAGGAAAATGACACAAGTGTGTAACAAGAATGTGCAGTAATTAATTAATAATAATAAGTGCTAACTAAGTGTGCCAACAGAGGCCTGGAAATGTACACAGATAATGATGTAGACTTAATGATCTTTACATGCATTTTGCAGTACATTGTGATCCTAAATGCCTTGGTATATATAAGCAGAGAGTTAAGGTACCTGCTCTTCTAAAGGTTTCAGGTTGCCTCTGCTTTTTTCTCTGTACTTAATGCTGCATAGTGACTGTGGTGTCAGTGCTTTGTTGGTCAGTCTGTGTGTCACATGTATAA
Organism: Ctenochaetus striatus; assembly: GCA_034780835.1. Lineage (NCBI taxonomy): Eukaryota > Metazoa > Chordata > Actinopteri > Acanthuriformes > Acanthuridae > Ctenochaetus > Ctenochaetus striatus. The sequence goes on from JAUZTA010000001.1 coordinate 4,502,294, forward strand.
ACTCGAATCTAAATAAAATATGGGGACAAAACAACATTTCCTGGATTATTTTGAAAATGTTTTCATGCTTCTTTGTATCTCTGTGGCTCAACCTACCAAGCAGGGTGGGAATGTCTGGTATGAAGTTTGACCGCAGCCCTCAGTCAGCCCACACACATTAAGTCAACACTAAAGGTTCCTAACTCTTGTGAGTCTGGCCTGGGATCACATGACATCATAATCCACCATCATTGAAACACAAGAGAAAGGCCATGTGATTTTACCCATCAGGCCTTTCTTAAGCCATACCATTCGCATTCTGTATGCAGCGTCTGGGTACTTGTTTGTGTGTGTTGCTGTACTTGATTCACAGAGAGTGTGTTGTTATTTTGGTAAATGGATCAACCAAAGATCAAATTCTCTTCACTATATATTTCAACAGGAAATGTGAGTCCAATAGAAACCAAATTTATTGACTTTCGGTGATACGATTCAATCTTTCGTCATTCCCAAGGACAAAGGGCAGCACTTGATAAAAGTTTCCTGATATTTTTCTTCTGGTTCAAAGCCTCAAAATATGTATGTCTTTGCTAACTGGGACCTATGTTATTGCAGCCTGCACAAAACAGGTGAGTATAAAAAAAAGCAAACAGTTCTCTATGCCCGTTCATTCTTGGAACACCTCAAATATTATCATATGATATGCTTATTTTAAAAGGTATTATTGAAAAGGTAATTTATGTATTTATACTTCATTTTGTATACGTAGCTGACAGACAGGAAAAATAAAAAAAGTTCAAGCTTTTTAAGCTTGAACAGTAAGCCGTTACATGGAACGATATCGCCCCCTGTTGGCCTGGCCGCTGGCACGCTGGAACGATGTCGTTGCTAGGTGAATTATAATCGTCGCTGATTGGCTTCTCTCTTCACTTTTAGCCAATCAGCACCACTTTTATATCGATGTTCCGTCTTGTGGTTAAGCGTCTAGATACGAGCAATCTGCAACAGCCAGCCTGTTGAATATAGCCTGCTAATTTTGCTTTATCGTTTTTTGGGGCAAAAGACGACGGATAATTTGAAACTTACAGCAGAAGTAAAATTTGCCAACGCTTTCTGAATTAAGAAAATGTTCGGTGAACATGTCAAGCTGTTTGCCTAAACAGAAAAAATAACTTCAGCTAACGGGTGCAAGGGCTTAAAAATAATTTTCCACTATGTTAAGATTCAGCTTCAGGAGGGAAAAGGATAAAGAGTTTGTAAGTCTCACGTCTTTTATTAAAATAATTACCTTGTTTTTCTTGTCAGTCAAGCATCAAACGTTGATTTAAATGCTTGTTTTACCCATATTTAGCTAACAGTAACGTTACTTTATCCATTGTAACAACGCTAGTTAGCTGGCTTTATTTTATGTCGGTTACTTAGCGTTAGCAAAATCTAAATATCCTCAGAAATATACAAGCTATATTTTGGGTACACCGGCTGTCTAATGTTAGTAAGACGTGTGCTCTTCGGCGTCAGGTCTGTTGTTAAAAGTTAAAACATCGAGGAATGGTAGTGTGAATAATATTGACCATGTTATAGTCCTTTAGTCACACCTTTTACCGTTCCCTTCATCTTTCCTTTAACCTTGATAACATGTAACATTTAAACAGTTCATTCATGTAGACCTTACTTGCTTAATTAAACCCCTTTTCAACCATTATTGTGTGTATTAATGCGGTTTACATTTATGTGTTCTCTGTGTAAACTTTTCCCAAACCTTCCTCTGTGTGTTTTGTAGAAGCATATAGCTCATGGTTTGATCCCTGCTGCCTCCATTGCTCCCAAGCCTGCTGTGCCTCGTACCCCACCCCCTCGCAGCCCAAACCCCTCTCCTGAGAGACCCAGGTACCTAACAATCTGCATCACCCTCAGCCTCCAATATCATTTCCCTTTGTTGTGTTTCCCATGACACTGTATCTGCTTGAGAATTTCAACTTAAACTAAACTTCTACTAAACTAAATTCTTATCAGCGTTTACGCTAGTGAAAGCTACTGTTGTACACATTTGCTGAAAAAATACAGGCGCAACACAGCTGTTTCATTTACTTTTTATCCAGCAAAATGCAGTGTTTATCAAGGATAGATTTTTGGGCATCCTAAGGACAATATTCTCTACAAAGTAACAGTTCTGTCATTAGCACATAGTTCATAGATTTTACAGATTATTTACCTGTTTAATCAAATCAATGCTTGATTAAACAAGTATTATTAATTGTTAGAGTATGGTTTAATGTGTTTTCTTTTTGTCTCCTATGGGTCATAGAAATATTCTTGCAAAAAAATACTGTAAAACGTATTGATTTATTTCAGGAGACTGAGGGAGTATGTCCCTCAGTCTCCTGAAATAAGTAAATTTTGTAACATTATAATATTTTGTAACAGCCAGTTTGTCACATGCATGACATAAATATGAGAAAAAAAGATTTTTTTATTAATAAGCAGGATGGTTGCGTTGTGCTTATATTTTTTTAGTGTCTTTCTGTCCACATATTAATCGTTGTAGAGTCTTTCAATTAGACTATACGCTTGGCCTTTGTGGGTGAGTGGGAAGAACTATTTTAGACTCGTGCTCTGGGCAACAACATATAAAAAAAACAAAAAAAAAGAAGAAGAAAGAAAACAATGTCCAATACGTTGCATATCCTTTGAGTGCGATGACCCATTTATTTTGCTTTCTCACCTTTGCACAGCGAGAGAATTTCAGTCACAGGTAGGTTCATTCAGAACAAAGAGAACGACGACACGCTGTCACCATGACACGGTCAAAAAACTATTTGCCCTCCCATTCACCAGCCCACACATCACCTGGGGCTTACCTATATGCGTTTCTGGTGCTA
>JAUZTA010000001.1:4602623-4618634 GCA_034780835.1 Ctenochaetus striatus
GAATAACTATGACCTGGATGAATGAGAACATTCACGGATAAAACATGACAAGAAAATTTAGCAGTCTTTAATCTTTAAGTCAGCTGCAACTGCAGGAAAAAATATCAGAGCATTTATTACTAATATCATTTTAATTACATTTTTTAAATAGAAAAGGTCATGCTGTTTAGGAGGTCAAACTTGCATTTGAAGAGCCATAAAAATAGGTGAAATTACATAATGTATCTGAAATTCCACTGCAGTTTTTAATGTCTTTTTACATGCATCCCACATGTACAGCGGTGCATTAGCAACTCAGGGTTTTGTGAAGTTCGTTTTTAAAGCTATTCTACTCATTGTTTGACTAACCACTGATCTATAGGGTCTGCTCTGTAAGTTTATCATGATCAGCTGATCACTTGAGTAAGCCACTATTCTACAGGAAGTTTAGTAAGCGCTTTTTAAAGTGGCAAAATTTGCTGATACTTGCTAATGTCTCTATGTCAAATCAGTGTCACTGCTTCACATCAGAACATTTGGACGGTGTCAGTTTAAAAGCTAGTTGAGGCATCTGTGTTATTCCAGCAATCTGGATGAAGCCCAGTGCCATTTTTTACTATTTCTTTTCACCGACAGATCTTCAACCCTGGCAACAAACTGTCCTCGTTGCAGTCTGTCCTCCCTGTCATCTTCGTGCTCTCTCTCCCAGAACAGCAATACGAATGCTGCCATTATGTAATGTCAAGAGCAAGAAAAGATCAATTATTCATCTTGATCTCTTGTATAATATATAGCCGCACTTTCCCCATTCTAACCTCACAACCTCCCCAGTGTTTTTAACACACCTTCCAAATCTTTCTTAATCTAAAAACCCATCATGCAAAGAGAAAAGACAGTAAGATCCTGACAATATCACTGGCATTATGTTTATTTAAACAGATTGCATGTACAATTCCTGCTCCATGTAGAAAAGCTCATATTCTCCACTATTCTACCAGTCAACCTGTCAGTGAGTACTAAGAGAAAGCCAGGATTTTTGTACCATTACCTCCTTAATTTCCTTTAATGCCCATATTTCTGTGTTCAGTGAATGGTCTTATGGGCTCCCTCGGTGGAAGCAGCTTGGGAAAGATCATGCCACCCAAATCTCCTCCTCTTCCACCTCCCGGGAACAGCCTAGTCCCTACCAGCCGGAAGACGGACCTCCGAGTGGTCATCCCTCAGTCCAAAGGAATGATGCAAACACTGGTAAGTGTGTGTGTGTGTGTGTGTGTGTGTGTGTGTGTGGGTGGGTGGGTGGTAAACAATGTGAAATTGTGCTTTACAAAGTGCTCAAATCTTGTACTTTTTAGTTACATGAGCGAACCGTAGTAAAAACAGACTTTAAGACCTACAGTGCCTGCGTGTGGTGTGGACTGGAACTGAATGAGAAGGTTTGTTAAGCCCGAGGGATGTTGGACACAGACAAGCACAGGGTAAACAGATAAGGCAGGTCGCCACAGAGTAGGTTAGCAACTTTTAAGAACAATTTGTTTCACACTGTCTGCATCAGATGATTGGTGGCTTTGCATGTGAGATTGTTGTTTTTTTTAAAGAGCGGAGGATTTCTGTTCTTGGACCCAAGAATTCAACACATCAGTTAATTAGTAATTGCATGATTAAATTAATCCAACCTGACTTCAAGACAGAAGTTTTAAATGACATAACCATTAAGTGCCTTTCTGCAGAATCACATGTTTGTTTGAAACCCATGTCTGTGGGTTAGAAGACGGGATCCAAACAATTCTTTTTCACTTTATTCTGTCAACGTACAACTATTTCCCTATTAGAAAAACATGTGGTCTTGCTTTTTCTGCCTCTTCAGTATTTATGTGTTGTTGTTAGGAAAACAAAATCTATATAATGGTTGATGTGGCTGTTATAATGTTCATAGCACTAAATAGCAGCCTGTTGTTTTAGGCAGTGGAATAGGGCTGTCCCCACACTACACAGTTACCCAAAGATCTTAAGGTAACGTAAGTGATATCTATAAAATTCATCAGTCCAATCCGTCTTTGCATTTTGTCTCTTTTTTGACAACTGAATCACACTCAAAGTACAAATGTAGGGAGTCAAACAGAGAGTGTGTAAACCTTAATGTACAAAAGCGTTTAGAAAGAACAACTGGATGTTCATATTTCATTTTTAATACCCTGGTTATAGATACCTGGTATAGTCAACACCCCTACATGCCGTGTACTGATAACTCTCCTAAACTTTATCACAGAAGAGATCTCTGTTTTATTACCCTACATTTCAAAAATGGACACAGTGGGTTGGAAAGCCAGTACAGCGGAAGCTGAGGTCATCAGCGTTTTTGTGTCTTTTATTTAATGGCAGACTTTAGGTACTGACTAAAGTATGCAAAGGCCTACAGATAATTCAAGTCTGCTGCCAACTCATTTATTTTGCAGGAGGGGTAGTGTGAAAGCTCAAGTCAGCTTTAGACACAGTACCACTGGACCTCCAATGCAAAAATGATGTGCTGTGCTACATTCTGCTCACATCTTAAATTGTGGTACAAATATACCCCGAGTGCACAGTACAAGAAGTTTTGGTGAGTAAATGCATGAGATCTAACAGAGGTTGTGGTTTGGTGAAGTAACTGCAGAGTCTTCAGAGCTGCTCGAGTCTGATTTTCTTCCCTCAGATTTTACAATCAGCATCTGTGCTTGGTTATTGAAGTTATTGATTTGCCCTTAACTCCCTTGCTGTACTCCCTTTCCCTCCCACACTTTGCTCAAACATGATGTAAAGATGAACAAACAATAGAAACTGAGATGTTGTTTTCTTTTCTTTTTTATGGTGACCCCGTGGCTTAAGTGTTGTGCTGGCCATTTTGTATTTTGCAGTGATCCATCGAAAGAGAGAAGAATTATATATTTTTTTAATAAAAATTTAGAGACAACAAATTACAAAATAATAATACAACATCAGGGCAAAATTTCAAAACTTTTTATTAAGACTAATTTCAAGTAGCTATTAAAATTGATAAAACCCTGTGTGACTAAATTTCAGGTGGACAAAGGATCCCACATGTAGGAGTCGACACGGTCACTTGAGAAATCAGTGAATCATTATATTTCTTCTGCATTCTGGACTTTTTTAAGATAATTATTGCTTATTACTGGCAAACAAGTACATTATTGTCCTTGCAGCAGCAGTTAGCATGGCCTTTTTTTAACAGCCTAAAAGAGTTACATTCCATTCCATAGGCTGACACTGGTGTTGAGCGACACATACAGCAAAATAACAAACAGTCGTATGCTGATGTTTTCACAATGTTAAGCAGCAGAGGAAGACGGTAACTGCTCAGAAGATGAGATGTATGTTTCTGCTTTTCATTCACAGCAGTAAAGAGAGTTGTGTTGTTGAGTTGTGGTCAGGCAGCAGCTCTTTTGTTTGATCATTTTTTGGAACTGCCTTTCACTTCCTCCTCTATGCATATTGGTTTGTGTTAGTGTTTACAGCAGGCAAAGCAAGTCTTTTAGACTGTGGATTTTTTTTAATTAGTTCATTGGGCTTCTTTGAAGTAATAAACATACTAAGCATTGTCATTAAAACTGAGCAGGTCTGCCGTCTCACTGAACACATAATTAAACCACCTTTGTTACAGGTTGGAACTTAAATTCTCTTGTACAGCATTTTTCACTCCCAGACATGTGACACATAACACAGAGACAGAGGAAGGATGCACACAGTGCAAAGCTTAATGCAGTCACTCTGGGTTGGCTTTGAAACTCTGTTAGTTCTTGGCATTTGTGTGTGTATGTGTGTGTGTGTGTGTGTGCTTGTTTAGCAGTGTATGACTTCATTCAGGGTGATGTCACTGCTGACATTATTAAGCTGGAATGCCAACACCCAGAGAGGAGCAACGCAAAACTTCTAATGACTGTTAGAATTGCGTCAAATTAAAGAGCCACAAGTTTTGATTAAATGCAACTTTACCATCTTGGCATGTAGTGTGCCAAACCACTTTGAGGAACGAAAGGCCTGCTGTTATTTAGTGTTTTTAGTGTGTTTTTTGGTTAATTATTAAAACTCTCAATTGAGTTTATATGTGCTGAAGTTGTAGGTCTCATTAAGATTCCTTGAGGCAGCTACCAGTTTAAATGAAAACAATTAATCCAGCAAAATACCTTAAAATTGTGCCTCATTATAAAGAAGTTGAGATGTATAGCTAAGCCCCTGTTTGTTTCTAAAATACTAAGTAATGACTGTGCTTAACACCAGTATCCATCAACAGCCATGTGCTCTGCTGAGCCTTTTCTTGGCAGGATGCTGAACCCCAGCAACTTCAAGCACACTCTCTGGAAGTTTGAGGGTGTTTGAGGAATTTTGAGAAAATTTGTAGTTGTATTTCTAAAGCATGAATAAACATGGACAAACAAGAAGATAAATCTCATGAATACCTTAAGAATACTGAGAAAGTTTTTGACATTTGATTCTTCCTTCAAAGGCAATAAGTTTTCACTCGCTAGTAAAAAACTCACTGGAAAATCCGCTCATACTGACATCATGTGGTTGTAAGGGGGCATCACAAGCTATGTTCAGCTTTTACTGCTAAGTTTACGTGCAGTCCGAGTACAGAAAAGCAGCAGGAAAAGGGAAAACAAATGTCAAACTTGTCAGAATGTACACAAAAAAATTTATAAGCTTGTATGTATTTTGTCTGTTTTCAGAGTAACCAGAGGCTGAGCGGCAGTCAGTCCAGTCTGTCCACACCAGTGGTCTCCATCGCCACACCCAGTCTGCCTCACCAGAGTCTGGTCTACTCCGGAATCAGCTCTGCCTACAATAATGGTAGCTGATGATTAGAAGTATTTGTACCGTATTGTTGTTTGTTTGTATTGTTGTATTGTTGCTATTTGTGTAGCCCCTGAGGACCCAACAGAGCCACAATAAGGCAAAAAAAGACACCGAAATCAAGCTGTTTTTCTGTATTCTCTATGTACCAATTTCTGTATTATATTTTTTTATATTTTTTTGTGTAAATTATTTGATTGGCTACAGGAACCCTATTAGTCTGTGAGTTAAGACATTCTTACTATTAAGTAACACAGGGGAAGCAGGTCTTTTAGACATTTTGTTAGTCAGACAAACTGCTATATTAGTGTTGGTAAACAAAACACATAGAGGAAATATAAAAGTAATCAGTATTTCTGAATATTCAATTAAAATTATCACCAAATGCCAACATTTATGTATCTTTTGAACATTACTCCTAATGTTGTAGAGAGCCTCTGTGTGTGCGGGCGATCAAGCGAAACTCTCCAGCAAACGTTTGTGAAAGTGAGATTGTTTCAGGTGGTTTTAGCAGCTCATTGTGGTAATGTAAGCAAAGCTTCACAACAGATGTCTGATACAAAGGTGCATCAAAATAGGCCAATACTGACTCAGTGTATCAGTCCAATGCTTTTTGTGTGCTGTAACATCCTCTCTCTGTGTGTCAGATTACGCCTTGAACAGTGCAGAGCTGTCAGGCTTCAGCTCCCCTGCAGGTCCCTCTTTGGGCTCCATAGCAGCATGGCAGCAACACCAGCTGGGTTCACTGGGGTGAGTACCTCAGAGTTAACTTTCTCTCCTTATGGCTATTGACAGATTTTACAGTTTCACAGCTTGTAAACAGTTTTAGTAGTTGACATAAATTTGACCCACTTAAAAAAATGCCTGAAATATGAAAGTTCATAGTCTTCTTCTTTCACAAGGTACACGGTGCCATCCTGAAGCCATCAATTCAAAATGTTACCTAAAATAAAAGTATGTTTTATCAGAAAAATGATCCAAAAGAAATATGTAAAATAAATGCATGTAGTGCAAAAAATTCTCCTGTTAGTGTACTACAACCCAGATTTCAAATGACTTGTTAAGAAAGGCAAATAAAGCCAATGGTATAATGAAGTGTTCCTGAGCCCATGTAGTTATTTCTCTTGTCATGTGTCCAAGAAGTGATAAACCTCACCCCCTCTTGCTTGTGAGTAACTAAGCCTTTTAAGGCTGACCCTTTCATACCGAATCATGATACTATCACCTGTTGACAATAAACCTATTTACCTATTGAATGTTCCAAACTGGTGTTTTTGGAACATTTCTCAACCCTCCCTGTCTTTTGTTGCCTCTGTCCCAGCTTCTTTTTCATTGAACATAACAGTGCCTTTCATTTTGTCTCCTCTTGCTAAATTCTTGGGTCACCCCAGTGAGAGAGTGAGGAAGGAAGTTGTCAAATATGACCAAATATAATTTGAATAAAACTTTAATACAATGCTTCAATTATGGAACATTCCTGCCTTAAATCACAGATAAATTGTAATCCACAATGGTGACTGTTCAATGTAGAAATAGAAAATCCTGTGATCTCACGCTACACCAGACATCATAAAACTGTCTTTAGTTTTCATTGTTTTGACAAGGAGACATCCAGCTACAAGTACCGTATACTGTTTGTATGTGTTGGTAGCATTTAATTGTATTTGGATAAAGTGGACGCTAATTTATGCTCTTATTAGTTCCTATACCTCCAAATGTCTCTGTCTCAAATGAAACACATCCTATTTTAAATCTTATCATAGGTTTTCAATGTGAAACTTCAGTGTACTTCTAACTCCTGTCATCAAATAAATGGAGTTAGAAGTACAGTATTTGATTCTTAATTATAGTGAAGTGGAAACATTAAGTAGATTGAAATAAAATGCCCAAGTTAAGTACAAGTACCTAAATTAATGCAGTACCTCAGTAAATGTACTTAGAATCCACCCTGGGACAAGTGTCAGTGTTAGCCAATCAGAGCTATGTTGTCTTTTCTGTCATCAGACCTGTGGTTACTTTCACCACTAGGTGGTGCCTTTACTCTACAGTCGCAGCCATCCTCTTCTTCTGTCCCTCTGTCTGTAGGTCAGCAAGCTCCAATCACTCCATCAACACCAACCACAACATCAAAGCCGAGCCCGTCTCCCCACCCCGTGACCACCTCAGCCAATCAGGATACATGACTCAGGCTCATGCTCCTCCTCATCATCACTCCTCCACCCCCACATCCACCAGAGCAGACATGGGCAGGTCTCCTGCAGACAGCAACAGCTCCTCCGGCAGCTCCCACGAGGGTGGCAGCGACAGGGAGGAGCAGCAGCGGCCGGACTTCCACTCGCTCCCTGCAGGCCGGTCAGAGAGTCCAACGGTCAAACGTATGCGGATGAACAGCTGGGTGACATAAACCCTCCGGTCACATGACCACACATTACCAGGGGAAAACATATGAAGGACACTGTTTAGCAAATGAAATATGAATTTTATTGATGTGGTTTTTTTTCATTAAGCTATGCGTTTGTTTTGGTGGTCAGACCTTTGACAAAGGTAGAGCAAAAATAAGTGTGAACTTTCTGAATCTGTCAGAATCATCTCATCAACTTTCAGAAAATCCTTTGTGGTACTTAAAACACAAAACAATGTCCCTTTTAAACTGTTAATCATTTAAACACCACAGACTGTGATGTGGGTCCAATTGTAGTACAATCTGTCATTTTCTATCCAGTGGGACGCAGTGCAGTAAACAGGATAATGAAAAAGGTGAGATTAGAGTTGTCTGTCAGTCATGATTTGATTAGTTAAGCGGTGCCTCCCACTGGGTGTCACCCAAGTCATTTCTGATCTTCTCAGGGTTTGAATCATTGAATGAGTCCAACATGAAAGCAATACTCCCTCCACGTGGTCCCTGTCACTCCTCTTTATATAAACACTTATTTATATCAGCCAAAGCGGTATGCTGTTTCATTTTTGTTTGTGTGTGTTTTTATATTGTGCACAGAATAAGACAATATTTCATTCAGATTTTAAATCGAAAGCCATGGACACTTGTTCTGTATGTACTGCCGAAGTATTTTGTTATTGTTTTGTATATATTATCTTTAATATATATCACTTTTGGTGTAACTATATACATATATATGTATATATATTGTCAGTCTGTGTGTTATATCTGCCTCGGTCAAATGTTACACATCCACCAGATTTCACACAAGTATATTTTTGTAGATGATGAGGAGACAGAATCATTTTTTTCTTTCCCTTCCCTTTCATCAAGTGTCTGTTGGATAAACTGGCTGTAGCTCAGGAGGCAGAGCGGGTCGTCTGCTAGTCAAAAAGGTTGATCTCCAGCTCCTCTAGTCTTTAGGCGGGATATTGACCCCCAAGTTGCTCTCAGGGGCTGTGTCAGCGGAGAATGTGTGTGTGTGTGTGTGTGTGTGTGTGTGTGTGAGTTCCTGATGAGCAGGTTGTCACTTTGTGGGGTAGCCACCTGACATTAGTGTGTGGATGTGTGTGTGAATGGGTGAATGCTGGTTTGTGTTGTAAAGTGCTCTGAGTAGTTGAAAGATTAGAAGCGCTATAAAAGTACAGCCCGTGTACCATGAACCTTTTTAGTGAAGTATGTTGCACTAATTTGAAACCAGCTCTGAAAACAGTCTACGGAAAGGTAAATATACTAAAAGCAAAAAAAAAAAATCTGGATATTCAGAAATTGAAAAAAAACCCCAGTTACTTCATTGTGTGTGTATTTAAAGGGACAATGACGGAGTTTAAGAAGCACACCTAAAAAAAATTTACAGAAATTCATACATGATGCACATTTGCAGGAGTTTTAGTGTATTTTCTTGTATGGGTTTATGAATTTGTTTTATGTAAAAACTACTGTACACCTAATATATCTTACCTAACCTTACCTGACTTGGAATCCTGACTACCAGATGAAGGTAGTAAGCTGAAATGTTTAAATTGACACAACCCTGATGCTTTTGTCATAAAGATTGTCAGAGATTAGTATGGCAGTTTTAATTTAATTTTTTGAGAGTGCTGAGGAATAGGTTGAGTCAGAAAATTTTGCTTTCTGATCCACTGCACGTTGGTGTGTCTGAGTACTGAAATAATAAATGCAGAGAAAATGAAAAATGGGTAAGTGCGAGGCAAAACATGGTGAGACGTACAAACCACACAGGTTTCACTGGATTATAGCACAAATAGGAAGCATATCTGCCAGTCATGGGCTTGAACAGAGAGAGTCAAAAAGAGCTTTGAGGAAGTTATGTAAAGGAGTATCATCAGAACACTCCAGAGAGCGTTGCTGCATTTGAAGATAGCAGCCTCATGAAAAGGGCATCTGGTATTAGATTAATTGGACACAGCACGGATGCAGACCACAAATGGAAAATGTGGTGACTCTGTAAATCACAACTGCATAGGAAGTCATGCTGCTTGGTTCACTGGAATGCAAGAACGAGACAAGAAAGGGAAAAGGGAGAAAAAACCTGTTTACACTCAGTTTGGCTGTTTAAAAGAGAAACAGATGACTCCGATAGCATCAGTATGTACTCAAATGAACTGCTAAGATCATTAGACTACACTAGCCTGCTGAAAACAGACAGGACATGTAGTTCACAGAGGATGTGTAATGCAGACTTGGTTTAAACCATGTGTGTCATGTAGTAGAGAGCTGCAATGAGAAATGACTCACTGCAACCTAACAGGTGGTGAGAAAGCATGAATGAATGAAACGGGGCAAGTTGAGGACTCAGAACAGACGGCTGATGATCGAATGTGTGAAAAGAGAAGAGAGTGCAGAGGTTACTCGTGGGAAGAAAAAAAGGTCACGTGATTTTGTCTTAAAGCAGCACCGTTGCTAAAAAGAATTGTCTTACATTTACATGAACATTTAACATTTACATAGCATCTCATGTCAGTTATGAATCTGGATGTTTAGTTTAGCAAATTAAAACATTAAACTTAGAGGTAGAATGTTTGATGATAGGTTTATTTTTGCAGATTAATTACATAGTTGCAGTTACATTTCATAGGGGTTTCAAATGAGCAGCTCTTTAGTGGTGCGTTAAAGAGCTAGTGGTGCTATAGTGCAGTTAGTGTATGTTATTTAGGTACTACAGATTAAAGATGATAACTCATCATAGCAGTCATGAAAGGTGTATGTGTGAGGAAGAGAGATGAGTCACGTGGGGGTTCAGATGAAGAAAAAACTGCACAAGGCCGAGGCAGAGTATAGAGCGAAGGGATTAAACGAGGTTAATGGAAATAGTGAAAGCAAACAGCTGTTTGAGAAAACGGATTATGATCTAAAAGACAGCTTTTGAAAAAAAAAAAGGGAAAGGAGTTTTGTTTTTAGATTTCTGATGGACAAAATAACCGCTGATAACAGCTGATCATTACTCAACTGAGTCCATAAAAGTAAATCAGTACTTCATGTAACTACATGACAAGGCCCTTATTTTATTGTTTGAAGTAAGCTTAGGGAAAGTTCAGTAAGCGTGAAGTCATATTGGGAAATTTTATTCAAATAAAAAAAAAAAAAATTCAGTTCCTGGAAGTGACAGAAATTAATTGACTGAAAACATAACATGGGCTCTGATTTGTTATGAGATTCGGTAAACATGCTTTTTGTTGACATAGCACAGATGTAACTACAGTTTACCATCCCATACAAGTTAGCTGAAATTATAGCTGACAGGAAGTGTATATTTTCCATGTAATAAACGTAGTGGAGTTTAATGAAACAGCCGTGTGCAAAGATTTCAGTAAATTTAAGAAAATATGAGTAAAATAAACCATAAAACTACGATGATTTCATTTAATAAATAAATTAAGTGTGTTTCAGCTATAGCCTGTACTATACAATCTACCTCATGAATTATATCTTTAAAATTTCTTGACTTGATTTTCATTTGGTGCTCCTGCTTGACATCAGGTCTCTTATTTTGAAAGTCCTGTTCTAAAGAAGCCATGTTCCGTCCGACTTGACGTTCGATTCTCAAACAGAGGAGGAAGTCTCGTCGGAGTCGCGCGCTGCTGCGATCGATGATTTCAGCCGCCGCTGTTGGTCTCAAACACCTTGGATATGTCGTGGCAGCCATGAGGTGAAGGAGAAACACTCTCCGGAGGTTTTTTAGCAGAGGAAAAAAGGTAAAACTTCTCGCTTTCTTTTCTTTTTTTTTTATTAAAGGGAGAAGCAGAACGAGAAAAGGTTGAGTTACCTGCGGGGTCTTTGAGGTGGGGTTTGGTCAGGTGAGCTCAAGTTCTGCCCGGAAATGTTCCCTCTGGTGCTCAGGTGAGAGCCTCAGCGGTTTCCATCTAACTCTCGCCTGCTCTTACCTGTAACTCCGTGGGAAACTTTATCAATGCTGCTGACATCTGTATGTCTGTAAGGGAGGAAGCAGAGGTCGACTTCCATTCCAACATCTGGCACTACTTTAATTTCTTCACCTAATCCTCACATAGACAGATTTTTTTGTAGCACGATTTTAAAAAGTTTCTACGTCAGTGGGAGATAATAAAAGCAACTGTGTCAATAAAAACCCAATAAACTCTTGCTCAGCCTTCAGTCCTGTAACAAGACACCAGTGAGAAGTTACAGCTGCGGGGTTTGCGGTCATCTTTAACGCCTAATGCTTGTTAGACAGAGTGCTGCATGCTGAGGAATAGTGAGGAGAGCAGTCTCCATCAACTCAGTAAAGGATTTGAGAAACAGTCATCTAATTTATATTTTCGTACGGGTTGGATAATATAGTTTACTAGATTTCTTAGGCAAATTACCACGAGTTTTTATTCAAAAAGCAGCGGGTCAGTGCAGTGTCTCACAGTGTGTAAAGAGCGTTGTTTGGCTTTTTAGGTGTCAACTAAGAGTTGTCTCTGAAAAAGTTATACTTTTTTTCAATTGCCAGACTTTAAAGACACGCTTTCGCTAGCTCTAGATGCAACCTGAAACTTCTCTGAGGTCAGAATTGAAGTCTCAGAGGGGTTTTTACCAGAAGATCTTCCAGCAGACTCAGAGGTGGGCTCTCTTTCCTGTTGTTGTGTGCAAAAGCCTGCAACCCTTAAAAGTGAACCAGCAACATCAAAAGCCAAAAAGTTCACTAGAACTTTTTATTTATTTATTTATTTTTATTTTTTTTACTGAAGCATGATTTTTTTTTTTTTTTTTTTTTTTTACTGTCTGTTTCCTAAGTAAATCTTAGGCTTGCCCAATTTTTAACTGTGAAAAAGTTTCAGGAAATGGCTCTTTGTCTTGTTCAGACAGGGCTGAGATGCAGTCACTCAGTTTGACTCACCTCTGAAAACAAAACAGAACAAAACATAAAAGCTATGTCAAATCTTTGATTGCTACCAGTTTTTAGAGGTGGCCCTCGAAACACGTTTAAATGGGGAGTGCATCTGGAATTTTAAACGGGATCATGCTTACTCGTGATCTACTGTAAAAGGTCATCTGCTATCAGAATTCCTACTGATACTGTCAGAACTTAACAGGGGTTTTAAATAATCTTGGTCAGATAAAATTACTGCTTGTTCATCAGTCGGATCTCAGAAATTTAGAAGAGCCAGTCTGCGAAAGTGCTTTCATGTTTAAAAACAGATTAACCCAGTATCATTTTATAATGCTGCCATCCGTTACTTGTATTCTGTCGGGCATTATGTAAAACCAGTGTCTTTGTTGGTGGTGACCTCATTTGTGAGTGAAAGCAGGGATACCTTTGTGTGCATGTTACTGCTATCAGTTCATGTGTGAACACCTGGAATAACAGTGACCAAGGTATGCAGGACCTCATTAATTTAGATTAGGTTAAATGAAAAAAGGCTATTTGCATAATTTATGAGAGTAATAGCTGACTGTTAACATTACTGCGTAGAGCCATATTCTGACTGTACCACAGATCTCCATGTCTCTATGACTGACACCGCCTGGATATGCTCCTATATCTCTTTCTACTTGCAATACTTAAGAAAAGCAAAGAAATATTATAATATATTTTAAATAGTAATTTATTACATATTTTCTCAGTCAATATAACTGACTTATTGGTGGAAAAAAACAATCCAGTATGTATTTTTTCTCGTGAATAATTCTGTATCTTATCTTTGACAGCATTCAGTTAGTATAAAACTCTTCCAAGTCTCTTCTCTACTTTGTGCTGGACATCCCTCAAGGTATCGAGATATAAAGATTAACTTCTTTTTTATTTTACAACACAGTATTGCACAATGAATTGTCAGTTGTAGCCACTTAAAGCACACATATATGGAACGGGCATGGACTTTTCTCATTTGAGGACTTATCCATCTATTTTTTTTAGAGGGATGTGTTTTCTAATAAGATATATGTCCCATAATATTGTTATGAGTATTTGCAGATTTGTTTCAATGTCCTTTCAACACTGTTACTTTAAACTTTTACTGCTTTTACTACTGAACTACTGATATTCATACTTCCATATTGTTTTAACATAATGACACTCTCTAGCACGAAGGCTACTTAGTTACTTCAGAGAACTCATGGCCTTGTACATTTCCTTTTTCCATTGTAATCTTTTTTTTTTTAAATCCAGTATTGTTTTAGTCATTTGGTTCAATGCCATAACCTTTGACTGCTTCTCCATTAGTTGTCTTTCAGCTGTGATCACAGAAACAAATGCTATTTTCCTTGGCCGACCCCCCTGAGTTTCTCCTTGCGTAAGAGAGTCAGATAAATGACTAAAATGTGATGCGAGTGAGCTTAGTGTGACAGCTTTTTGGACAAGGTTGTCTGCAGAGGGGATGGATGTGTGCCAGTGTCTCCTTGAACTGGGCTGGCTTTGAGCCTACAGCCGTCACGTGTCCTGGAATTTGGCTGGCACTATGGATGGACTGTTAAAGGAATGAAATATTCCACTTAAACATGATCAGTCTTGATAGAAGCGTATTTCTCCCCATTATGAAAGTGGAATCAGAGCTGGTCTGACCACACCTGGCCAGCTGTGCAATCTGTACATTCAGATTGTATCCGTTCAGTCCAGATTAACTCTGACTGACCCCTCTGGATTGACTGACAGTTGAAATGAGAGTCAGGGCCCATTCAGCTGTCTGGCCACCTGGTTCTGTATCTGTTGCTTAAGCAGATCATGGACCGTGTTGTTTATGAGTAACGAATGGTTACTTCAGTGTTTTTGGCACCACATTGCAAGTATTGCACAATTTACACTTAACTTGTTTTACTGTCAGAGATCAGAGATTCTCTGTCTGGCTAAATGACACTGTGGTTGTGTTATCAGGCTTAGCTTGTGCTCACTTGATGCTCCCTATAAACCTCTGGCTGTTTACAACCAGGCTTTTAAGGTCATAGGGCTATTTAGAGTTAATTATTAATGTAGAGTGGGACTGTAGTGAATAGTTCATAACTTTGGCACTTAAATTCTAAATCATAATTGGATGGCAAAGATCATTGCACGTATCACAGGGTTTTGAATGTTAGAGAGGAAGGACGGATGCCAGCTGCTGATGACGACTTAATCTGCGAGAGAGTTGTGAGTAGACCTGAGCTCGTGGAGGAGTGAACACCCTGAGTCTCACCATTCTGTCCAGATCTGGAGCCATTTACCAACATGAGGAGACCTAAGAGGCTATTTTTTTTTAACTTTTGGGATTAAAAAATATATTAATAAGCATAACATTTATAATTTAATATAATAATATAACGAACTTTTCTCTAGCTTTCAAACTCATTGAGTAATACAATGTGAAAATTTGCCATTATAATGACAGATATTTGAAAATGAGTTTTTAGGAGCTTCAGTGTGTAAAAACAGAAAAGGGCATTTGGTGTTTCCTCAGTGTGGAGGGTCTTTGTTCACAGACTTGAGAGTGCAGAGGATGGAGAACAGCTAAGATCCACGTAAACACCGCAGGTTTGATCCCAGCCTCAGTCAGTATCATTCAATCATTCTGTTGTTTGGATACTGGATTAAACAGACTGTGCTGTAAGCATTCACTAGATTATCTAGTTAATGCTGATAAATGACTTTTATATGCTAAAGCTATACCCCACAATGCTTTGCTGCTGAACTTTTTCATGTAGATGTGTGTTACTTGTTTTCTCTGACATCTGTTTTTTCTGTTTCTGTTGTTGACTGATGCTCTTACGTAAGTCTACGTAACAAAACACCATAACAATTAAATGCAAGAGAACAGAAGGATTCAGGTTGTTAGCTTTGTAGACATGCAGGTGAACTGGTTTGTCCACTGGGACCAGAACCAATGTAGTGATTCATTATACACATTTCAGGTTTCTACCTCCAGACAGGAGACCGTGTTCCCTCCAGATCTCTTGCTCTGGACGGCTGGGTCTCAGTAATCATAACTCTGTCAAGAATTTAGTTTCAATGAAAATATATGTTTGAACAACTTGGAACAATGAGGTCAGAAGATTTCAGTACTGAAGAGCTCTGCGTACTTTAGAATAAATAATTGCAGGTCCTGTCTCCTTGTCCTGTTTGTTAAGACACTCATTTGATCTTTTACTTCACCTAAACTTTTTATTTCTTTTAGAAAATAGTTTGTCTTTAGCCTTGTCGATACCTAATAAAATGTTCAAAAGTACATCACTTGTGCTTTAATCAAATTACAAAAAGATATTGGATTATAGCCGTGTGTAGAGAAGTTGATGATTAACCTGTAATTTTTACTTTTCTTGGCCACTTTGAGGCATGAAAACAAGCTTTAAAACAACTCTGATATATTAAAACGGTATAAAGTTGATATGATTAACTTGTGGACAAACTGCTGCTTATTTTACATCTAACAGACACACAGGAACATAAGCATTTATTTGTCATATTTCTTTCTACCCGAGGACTGTAAATCCTATATGCAAACTACTTCTTATAGTTTGGTTATGTTCTCCACTGTCTTTTGAGAGAAATATCTCAGTAGCTCCTGAACTATTTAATGTGGAGCAGTTTGTGGGCAGCAGCTTCCTGCTTCTGCTGAAGATAAAACAACAGTAACCTGAAAGATCCTAGAACTCTGCCGTTATACTAGTGTTGTCACGATACCAACATTTTGGTATCAATACAGGTACCACCGTATATTTTGATACTTTCCGATACTTTTCCAAATAAAAAGAGAACACAAAAAATGTCATTATTGACTTTATTTTAATAGAAATTCTTAGAACTGTAGCTATGCATC
>JAUZTA010000001.1:4634707-4649433 GCA_034780835.1 Ctenochaetus striatus
GTGTAAAAAGAAAGTTATGACTGCAAACAAGATTACAAACTGAAAATAAAACAGGTCCAACATGATTCTTTCTGGTAAACTGTGCTTGATGATGTGCAGAGATGGAAAGGAAATAAATATTAGAGATACAATCACTTAAATCTGTCTATTGTCAAAAACTAAACCTAGAGTGCAATGTGTGTTTTAGTGCACAGTGCATGAATGCTGCTGTTTAAAACCTCTCTGTTACAACAGTGAGATCAAAAGACATAGTTTGATCACGTCATTAAGTAGCATGGGATCATGGGATTTGTTTATTTTATTAATAAACAATCACAATTGCAGAGGAAGCTCTCTCTGACTGGCTCAGACAAAAATGTTCACACGAGTTTAGTCACATTTGCTGACTTCCTCCCTCACTCTCTGAATGATGTTACCCTGGAAATGAGTTACTTTGAAAAGTGACAGATTTCTTTGAGTTTGAACATTAGGGATAATGTAGGTACACAACTTAACACAAGATGCAACAGTAATAAGGTCATTTTGGACATTTTTAAACTGGAAAAGTCACATATTGGAAGTTTAACTAAAATTCACCTGTATGTTAATACCTGTTAATTTTATGTGTTAATGGTTTTACATTGCACCTGTCTTGCAGCCACCGGTTTCTTTTGGTTCTGGAAAAGCTAAAAAATGCAAAAACTTGCAGTTGCAAGCAGTAACTATTGGAGAACATATGAGATGTGAGAGTCAGTAGTTGAAGACAAACCCATGAAACACGTCACCTGCTTCTGTATGTGGCCCCAGGACCAAAATGCTGGTTTTGATCAAGACCTGCAAGACAAGAGAAGTGTGCAGGAGTCATTTCTTGTTTAGTCTTGTCTTTTTTTCTTTCCCACAACATACTGCAGCTTGTAAAAGTACTGTGCACTGGTGTCAGACTCTTAAATCACGTCACTGTTTCCATGAACCTGCTTCAGTGAAGATTAGCACAGGTTCAATGTGCATGCTGTGTTAAATTTAGTTGCTTTCAGTACAAAACATTTGGATGATCAGCTTTTCTTCACATTTATAAATCATAGAAATATCATCATATTTATAATGTGAATCAGACATGTAAATAATATGAAATCTATTCTGAAGCAGGGCAATGGAATACATGGTTCGTTTCTGGAGCAAATATTTTGATATGGATCTCAGAGTTTTTAATGTTTCAACACTTTGCTCAGCATCTCTCACAACTGGACTTGAATAAAAAGAAACTATTGATAATTTTTCCTGTTGTAGTCACTGTACCACGGTGAAGATCCAGAGCCCTCTCAAAACATAAATAAATCAATAGTATTAGTTATTTCTACAAACTATTATTTAAATAACAAAGCAAAGATCCAGGCTGTCATAATGGAGTCAGGTGCTCTCTGAGTGTTTTCCAGTTAAAGCAGAACTAAACCCTCAGGTTTCTTCTCTGCTTACTTTCTCCACAGAGTTTGAAAAGGTCCCTGAAAAACCTCCGTGATGTTGGTTTCCTTCAAGTCAAAGTGATCAAGGCCACAGATCTGCTGGCTGCTGATTTAAACGGTACATCGCACATTTGGATTAAAGTTCCCTCTTTGTTCAAACTGCACAGAGGGACCCCTGTATGAAAGTGTTTTGAGGGGTTTTTTTTTGTGTTCTGCAGGCAAGAGTGACCCATTCTGTGTGTTGGAACTGGGGAATGACAGACTGCAGACACACACTGTCTACAAAAGCCTCTACCCTGAGTGGAACAAAGTCTTCACTATGTCAGTTTGACTCTCTTCTTCTTTCGCTCATTCTACATTATATTATCAAAACAATTTGGGACATTCAGAAATGCATGCAGGCTGTTTTTGGGGGGAGTATCTCACCTCCTTGTTTGTCTTTGCAGCCCTGTCAAAGACATTCATGATGTTCTGATTTTGACTATCTTTGATGAGGATGGAGACAAGGCGCCAGACTTCCTGGGAAAAGTTGCCATTCCCCTGCTCTCGGTACACACCACCTCACTAAGAGTCCATCATGCGGGCAATAGGCTCATCTATTTACACTCTGTGTCTAAATTAAAGTGAAGAGGGCGTTAGCACTCGAGCGGGTTGAAGACTTGCTAAGATGTAATCCAGCATGACTGATGGTCAGGTTCATGGCTGAGTTCAGCACCTGATGCCCTTTCTGTCCCGCAGATCCGCAGGGGACAACAGATCGCCTTCCCGCTGAAGAAAGAGGACTTAGGTGGGCTGTCGAAGGGGAGCATCACTCTGGAGCTGGAGGTTATTTTTAACCCTGTGAGTAAAAGAGGACGTGAGTGCATGATGGCTGTGAAAGATGGGCCTGATTCTGAGCTTCACATGACCTTGTGATCTTTTTTCTTTCATCAGATCAGAGCAAGTTTGAGAACCTTTCAGCCAAAGGAGAGAAGATTCATGGAGGATAATCCCAAATTTTCTAAAAAGGTTTGACTCTGCTCTTATTCATTTACAGCATAATTACAGGGTTTGAGAATAATCATTTTGCTTTAAATAAAAAAAAAACGTATGGAACATACATACTACACTTTCTTTGTAGTTGCTGTTTAATGTTAATGTTTTTATTATCTAGAGCAGCATAAGCTTATACACATTGGGTAGAATAGCCTCAACTCCATTAGAGCCAAATCAATTAGTCAATAAATAATTCATTTCATAGGGCAGAAAATTATCCAGCACTTTTGCTCTTGACTTTGTCTAATGTGACATTAAATTTAATAACTTCAGATTTCAGAGTGCTGAGAAGCAAAAATTTTTTGAAGACTTGAAATAAAAATATGAGCCTAAAAATTAATTAACCTCCATGACGCTAAACGTTCCCAGCAACCAGTGGTAAAGAGGGCAGAGGTCAGAGGTCAGTGCACTTTCGACAATATTCCTGTGATGCTTGAAATCTAAAAGAAAGGAAGCTTAGAGAAAAGAAAAAAAGAGAAGAAAGAGAAGACAAGTTCTACAGACGTTGCTATGCTCATTTTTAATTAGCTCTTTATCTTTATATCATCTGAAAATGAGTACGTTTTTGCTTTTCTTTTCTCTGAAAAAAAAAAAAAACCAACGGCTGCTAAAGCAAAGACTTTCCTTTGGCCGAATTAGTTGAATCGAGCTTTAATTGACCCCAACTGTGCCTGAATTCTTGTTCAGTGTTCTGCTACATTAGTTTGATATACAGTGTGCAAGACAGGGTGCGAGACAGGGTGCCTGACTGTCTGTACTTCCCACAAAGACTCATTGTTATCAGACAATACGTTGCTCCCTAACGCCGAAATTGGCTTACACACTGATGACTCGGATCGTAACGTGCAGGGTATCTTTGTGTTTTCATGTCGAAGGTCTCGGCTGAGTCTTTTGAGGGGATATTTTTTTTAGCCCCCCAACCACACTGGCTCACTTCAAAACATACCAGCTTCTCTCATTAATTCTCTAGCTGACGAGATGTGTCTGTTTTTTCTAATAAACCTCTTGCAAAATTAAACCAGTACACGACAAACGTCATTAGGAGTGTGTTTATCCACATTATGAACACAACTGTAATATTTCTGTGTTATTAATGTCTGCGTATCTTTTTTTCAGGCTCTGGCCAGGAACGTGCTACGTGTTCAGACGCTGTACAGGGCTATCATGTCGACTCTGCAGTACATCAAAAGCTGCTTCCAGTGGGAGAGCGTTCAGAGGAGCCTGCTAGCCTTCCTGGTGAAGTGCTTTAACTGCTTATCAACACACTATCTGCATTTCCCCCCCTGTTTTCCCTCCAAGCTGCGGAAGACAACCGCAGTCTGGCCAGCCTCTGCTTGAACTCTCCCAGCGAGAATCTTAATCAATGCAATGTTGGGCTCAGCAGAAACACAGGCTTGGCCCTGGCTCTTCGCTGGAGTGGACGCTTTCAGTGCTACGTGTCTCGTGGATGCGGAGTTAAGCCTCAGCTGGAGAGAGTAGAGTCCCAGTGGAGTCGATGGAGTCTATTTTTGTTCTACTTCCCTGACAACTCATTAACCCTCTGTCCAATCTGTGCTTGGTTTGATTTAGACCCCATTATGCAGACACAAGTCCAATTAAAAGGCTCTTCAGAGATAAGGCGTATTCTCCATCCTGCCATTGTAGAGTATAAGTGTTAAGCAAATGTGAAGACAGAAACACAGGAGAAGCCTCTCATCCTTGCCTTTAAACTGCAAAGTGGAGTGGGTGCTGATCTTTTTGACACTTCTCTCTTCCAGATCTGGCTCGATTGAAATGGCATACAGCAAGTTGTGCATTAACTATGCAGACAATCAAGGTCATAGAAAGTTCCTTTTGCCTTTGCAGCCGGTGTCCTGTAGATGGCACTAATGATTTGCTCAGCATCTGAGGAATTTCTTGTGAGACTGATAAAGAGATACTGTACGCCAGCCAATAGTACAGTTTGTTCAATTTTCTGTGAAAAATGGGAGCTGCCACACAGAGCTGTTATCTGTAACAGAAGCCTCTCTGTGGCTGTGTGTCCCGCTTTTAGTTTATTATTCAGGACCACTTGGACCCAAAAACTATGTCATCCAGGACAGGGTCAAGGGTCACTGCACTCTGATCAGCGACTGCTGGCAGAAATAATATTTATCCTCTGGTGAATACACAGATATTCACAATTGAACCCTGGTTTTGATATATAACTCTCCCCTCCTGTTTTATGTAGTGTTGATTATTAGGGATAATACTGTTGTTTTGCAGGGCGGTTTAGACGCACACAAGCTAAAGCACAAATCATGCAAGCATGAACAGGCACACAACACACACACACACACACACACACACATCCTCCCACAGCATCTCGGTGTTTGAAAGACAGTACCATCTGTACTCATGTTTTCACACTAACGCTCCCTGCCTTTTCAAGCCTCAGTGAGGAAAAATAAATGGCTGCTTAATACAGACGCTCATGAGCAATGATTCAAAGCTTCACTCTACATGACAGGATGTGACAGACTACCTGCAGCATCTGCCAATTGTCAGACAACTTAGTGCTCCTTTATGGGTGGAGAGGCTTGCTGTTTAACTTTTATTTTTGCTTTTTTTAATTTGAAATCTGACACAGTCCTATTAACGAGAAAAAAATAAAAAAACAGCCAATCTCCCAACAGATTTCCCCAAATTTACACTTCCCATCCCAAACAGTGAAACAAGAGGGGCCACCAGAATACAAAGTGGTCTTCCTAGGAATAAAGCAAAAAAAGGAAAACAAAAATAAAACAATAATATTGAGAGAAGGCACAAAAGCTTAGCTCCCACATGGAAATCACTGTCATCTGTGTGCTTCCACCTCATTCAAAAAATACGTGCTCCACTCGGGAAAATATTTTTCCTTTCATGTTACACATTCTGTAAGACAGTCTTTAAAATGCAGCGTCTTTCCTGAACTCTTTCACATAGTCTTTTAAAGAAAGCTCCTGAGAGTGTTTAACCACACAATCCTCATCAGCATCAATGATCGAAAAAAAAACAGACAAAGCCTCCTAGAATACACACTGCATGTTAGATGTTAGCAACATAACAGAGAATCTTCATTCTGAATTAATGGATTTTAGGGCTTTTCCACAGTGCGTGCACCAGGGTGCCCTCGTCATTTCAAAGAAGCAACATAATCTTTGAAACAGAGTCTGTATTATTAAATTTAAAAAACAGCCTAATTATACTGTTTACTCTTCAAAAACAGGACATCTGGTATTTACTCATCAGAAAAAACAAATTTCATTGATCTAACTCAAGTTTAACTGGCCCGTTTTTTGTTTTTTTTTGGTGAACCTGTGGATCAGCTAACATTACAGTAATGCTATGTGACAATTTAAATAAATTACATATTCTTCTTTTTACAACTTAAAGATGCATTTATAAGCACGTTTATAAGCAATGTTGCTACAGCTGTATTTGATCTAATGTGACCATTAGCCTTCTGTAACTATTGTTTCCTGCTGTCAGCAAACTTTGCATAAAACTATGGTCCAAGGCACGTCATGACTCTTCTCCACCTGTGCTATTGTTTCACCAGAGCTTAGCATTTAGCATGATCCTGTAATTGTTACTTTTGGCCACAGTGACTGCTGTTCAGTAAAACTTACATAGTTACATGGCGTAAAAACAATGAATGTAAATGATGTCAGTGATTTCTGTGCTCTTGGATTACGACTGTGCCATGCAAACCCTTCCCCGAGCATTAGCCTGCAAATCCTGCTGCGCTCTGAAAACATTCTAGTCTCAAATTCAGTAGCTCTCCTAACATTAGGTTGCCTTTCATTTTTTTTTTCTCACTCTCTGATCTGGATTGTATTTCCAGAGGTCTTTTTGCTGTCGAAGACTGTGTAATGCCTCTCAAGCTGAAATGGGCTGCAATTATCACAATCTTTATGGCCTGAGTATACATTTCCACCAAAGCGTGACTTGGCTTTCCCCCCGTCCCGGCTCTCCCAGTCATTACAAAGTCCTCACTAATAAAACATAACCCTTTCAGTGAGGAATTGGTTTCATCTCCTCTCCCAGGCCCTGTTTTGGCTTGTGATAACACAGACAAGAGCATGCTTGGCTTTTTGCACATTAAAGCTGATGGTGGTAGCGGTGTTGGTGGTTGTCTGTCATCTTTTATGTCAGCTGGTGCCTCAGAGGAGAGTGATGGCTTCACCAGATGTTCACTTCTATTTTTATTAGCATATAAAAACCTGTAAACCCTGTCCCCACGCCTTGTGGCTCGCTGCCATTTTGGCCGGCGCTGCCTCTCTGACAGGGTTATTTTATAGTCCCGTTTAGCTGCGCAACTGAGACATCACAAGCCATATTTCCTCTTGCTCTCATCCATTTTACCTGAGCCACACACAGGTGGAATACGCATCACAGGCCCCGTTATGGGTGTTTATGACATATTCATACAGAGGCTCCCTGTGACTGCAGGGTGTCATGTGGTCAGCTTTAACGTACACAAGATGAGAGAGGCAGAGCAATTAGACCGACATGGTTAATGTCAATGCAAATGCAGGGGGGTGGAGGGGGGGTCGGACCAGCTGAGCAGAGTGATTGCCCTGCACAGCGTATGCAGAATAACTGTATGTACAAGCCAGCCTTTGATAATGAAAGGGTAGCTTTCATCAGCTTGACCAGTGGTTATGTAATCAATAGCAGATCAGATCAACTTTTAGCTAAAGGGGATTTAGGAACCAGTGAAAATGTCTTGGATGCAACTTAATGAAGAGCACTTTGTGTTATCTTCTCACCCCCGGAGTGTTTACCCCCCACTGATATCAGACCTCTGTGGCTCTCGGCCTGCAGGTGTTCCTGCTCACTGTGTGGTACTGGGAGTTCTACATGCTGCCCTTCTTCCTGGTCCTGCTCATCTCGTGGAACTACCTCCAGATCCGCTCGGGCCGTGTCAGTCAAGACGAGGTGAGTCCACTCGGCTTCGGCGGCCTCGTCCGTCTCCCTCCGCTTTACTCCTGTGACCTGCTGGCTGCCGTTCACTCGTCTGGCTTTATTTTGTAAAATAAAGAGCCGTGACCTCAACCACATTTTGTTCTCTTAAGTAAAAGCTGGTTGGTTTCCATAGCAACCAGCAGTACTTAGCTACATGATGCATAATAATAAAATAACACCTAATAAATAAGCATAGAATACTCGCTGAATAGACTAATGCAACATATCATTATAGCCTAAGCTAATTTGCAGTGATTGTCCCTTACTAACACTAGCTTTTTCTTTTTTAGCCTGCTTCTTATTGTCCTGAATCCTGCCTCTGTGCTGCCACTGTAATTGGTCTGTTGCCCTTTCCTTGTTGTGACTGGTCAAATTAGAAAAAGTTTTTAGGCCTCTCTTACAAAAAGATCACAATTCAAAGGGCTATTTGTGGTGGCCACACTCTGTTTCATGGAAAATAAAAAGATGTTGCATCTTGTCTGAGCTCAGTGGGAAGCAGCAGCTGTATTTACTAAACAGGACTACATAATATAATTAAATTTACTAAATACTATATTTGCTTTGTTTTTTGTATTATTCAATACATTTTTTAGACTATACACGACAAAAAAATGTGAAAAAACTTAACCAAAAGCATAGTCAGTAGTCACAAGTGTCCAGGGAGACATCCGTCAGTCCAAACACAGAATATATTGTATACAGTTAATATCCATGATACAAAACCACATTAGATAATTTTAGTAGTTTATCAATTATTTAAACATTTAGAAGTTCATATTTGTTGGTTAACCAAACAGTTAATTGACAAATTATTGAGAGTTAATGTACTGTAAAGTATTTTGCATTACACTATTTGAATAACACATTCAGACGTTTATTCTGCCAAAATGTGACTGAAATCATTTAATGTTCACGACAGATAATGAGTCAATAAAAATTAACCAAAGTTGTTAGGGTTGAATAGAAAAAATATTATTACCTGCATTTGCAACAGTCAGTAGTTGTGAAGTTTTGTGGCTATAATTGTTAATCTTGCTCCATCCTGTCTAGTGCACAGAAAAAGTAACAGAAAATAATAAAAAAATCTATCAGATAAATAAAAAAAAAAACCCTTTGGCAGTGAGTCATTGTGGAACAGCTCCGTTTACATACAAGTCATCATGTGATCTACTGATACAAGAAAAATATTGATTACTGCCCCCTTTAACACACACCAGTATAGATCTTCAGCTGCCTCGGCTTATTGTGTGGAAAAAGCCAACATGGCCTGTCAGTCATCTGTCCCGCGGTGCTGAGTGTTTTTGAAAGCTGACCTCAGGGTTACTGCTGATCCCTGCACGTCAGATGACGACCCCACGAGCTCGCGGGAGTTAATACAGAGTCCTGCTGTCTAAATGAGACGAGGTCTATAGTGTAGAAAGTCTTTGAGACAGTGAAGTACCACCTCTGTAAAAAACGTCTTTTCTTTTTTCAGGCCAACATGGATTTTGGGGATGAGGATGAGGATGATGAGAAGGTATGTTTCTGTGTTATGTTTCTTACCTTTTTGAAGTTCTTGTTGACTGAGCATCTGTATTTCTATATGCTGATGGATAGAAAAGAAGTTAGCTTTATTTGTACATGTTTGACAAAGATGATCTATGATTTAATGTTGTTAAGCTCTTTATTCAACGCTAAATCTTCAGATGCATTTTGATTCCTTCCAACCATGAGATGTATTTTTTTTCCTAAACCTGTGGTTACTAAAAGACATTTGGGCTTAATGAAGACCTCACCAACCCGCTTCCACATGTCACAACACATTCAAATGCTAATAGAGGGGCGTGGAAAAGGGTTCTGCTGCATTTGGGAAAGTCCCTGAGCTTAACACACCATATAATACCCTCAATATGGAACTAATGACAGCACTTAGACATGCTTTTTCAAAGCTCATTTTGAAAGTTTGTGTTCAAAGTGTTACAATGCTTTTAGGCAATGAAATATTTCTTCAGAATGACAGCAGTTTATTGTAGATGTTTTGAATGGCCTGCGTCCGCCTGTTGGAAAGTAGTTTCTCATACTGGTTCTAGTGGGAAAATGACCCTGAAACGACTGAAGTGGTTCAGTGCATAATGGATATCTGACCGAGGTGAACGTAAATTGTCCTACATGTGTTTTTTTAGACTGATAGTCACTGTGTATCTGGAATATCCCAGGTTTGATCCCCTCGCCAGATCTTTTCCCAGGCTCGTCCCTAACGTCTGGATGGCATCGTGCCAGTAATCACCCGCAGCACTTCCGAGCAGAAGCAAAACATAAATCACAGAGATGACATAGTGACTAAAACCATGACTTTGGCCGGTAAACCGTCCCCCCGATAACCACCACAGCCATCACACCGATCATCCTCGCAGACCCCAGCTCGTCTCTGAAGTCTCCTGGGCTCTGTGTGTTTGATGTGGCCATGTGGCCGAGTGCCTGTCTGAAGGCTGGCTCTCACTCCACAGATCTACTGAGTCTCTCCTCCTCTGTTTACTTAAAAGCCATCCGCCTCTTCAGAAATGTGGACTAGCCTAAGAACATTACCCTGTTTCTCTCATAACGTGAAGTCCAGTCCCATTCTGAAGGGCTTTCACTTTAAAAAACATTTATAAACCTGCTCTGTTACGATCTGTCTGCTGTCTTTCTTAGAGACACTCGGTCTTTAATACAGAGTCTTTTCAAGTTCAAATCTGTGGCCTTGAAAATGTCTCAGTTATATCTGACCAAATTAAGCTATAAAACCTGGTCACTGAATAGCTGAGCTGATGCCTTTTCTTTTTTTTTCATCACATCTTTTTTAGTTTACTGATCAAACTAAAATCCAAATTTTTTTTTACATTAAGATTCCATCTACATCACGAAAGCTCTGATTTAATTCATTAGAGTAATAAATAAATACTTTAATTTTTTTATTTTGCCATTTTTAACCAGGAAGTATTTCGTGTTCACTTTTACAGAGCAACCACATCACATTATTACATTCATTGAAGAGATGTTATTTTAATTTGAGGTTTTTCTGAAGTTTTTTTGAGCATTTATTCAGTCTGTATTATTTATTACTTTAAGTCAATTAATGTAATTCAATGAGCTGCATGTCTGTCACTAGTTATCACAGGATCTTTTTTAAGCAGCACAGACCTTTTATTAGATCCATGAAGGCATTGCTATTCATTTCTCAAACTTTTGTCAATATGCAAATACAATTAAATGCTAAAACGACCTTCTTTCTGGATAAAATTCCCCACCAAATAGTCAATAAATAATCACTGGACTGCATGAGTACTTTCTGCTTTTCCAGTCTTCTTTCCATATTGTTTTGTTTGTGCCGTAGGAGTCGGAGAGGAGAGGGCTGATGGATAAGATTCACATGGTGCAGGACAGCATCATCACGCTTCAAAACCTGCTGGACGAGATCGCATGTTTTGGGGAGAGAATTAAAAAGTAAGAAATAAACATTTTTATTTTAAACAGCTCACTACAAATTAGTAATTATTATAATTTCAGCCCTGTTAGTCTAAAATGTTTCAGATTACAGCATAAAATGAAATGGTTTTTATTTTAATGTACTCCTTTCTTAATATTTCAATAATTGCTTCAAATTTTCCAGTCAGGTAATTATCCAATACAAAAAAAAGAAAATGTGTGCATTCGAGACTGCAGTTTTATTAATGTCCAATGAGGAACAAAAGTTTTTCCCGACACTCAGTGATCCTGATGATCCTCTTTTGTCAGCACTTTCAACTGGTCGGTGCCGTTCTTGTCCTGCCTGGCTCTCCTCATCTTCGCCATTGCCACAATCCTAACATACTACATTCCCGTGCGCTACATTGTTTTAATATGGGGTGAGTCTCTGCCACTGTTGATAATGGTATCTGTTGTTTGTGTTTATGTCTTTATGCCTGCAAAATCTCTGTCCAACCACCAATTGACAGTTTTTTTTTTAATCTTTTCCTGTTATTTTTCTTATATCTATTAAAATTTACAAGATAACAGGAGTATTTTGCTCCCACTTTTTCTAGCTGCTGTGGCTTATTTTCCATATCTGTGTTAGACTGGCTGCATGAATAGCATGAACATAAACATATCCTAAAAACTCTAAACTGATAAGAGTATTGTCTGAGCGACCAAAACGTAAAGTGAGACAGCTTGTCCAGCCTGAAAAGTGAAAGTTAAAACATGTTTCATAGATATCGTACTACTCCAAGTAATATTGCCTGGACAGCATGCATCTCCTCTGCAGGCATTTGTTTGTGTGAAAACAAAGAGTGCAGCCACAAGAGACTACTGTTAATGATATGTTGGTGTGAATTTCTGTTTTAGGTATCAATAAATTCACCAAGAAATTACGGAACCCGTACAGCATTGACAACAATGAAGTGCTTGATTTCCTGACGAGGGTGCCTTCAGATGTGCAGAAGGTAAGCCCCGCTGGATCAGCCGGCCAGGAAGCCCAAAATCCCAAAGCCCGCTAGCTTTGCATTCTACTAAAACAACTCCCAGGCATTCAGCACTCTTGTCTGTATAATTAGCTTCTTCTGTATAATTATGTAGCCCTGTATAATTTCTGTTGTGTTTTGGTCATGATACATCCCTGGTGGAGGTCTGCTGCTTAGCAGCTTTGCAGTGCAGGCTGTTCCCAGGCTGAGACAGAAGGCTGCCGCTGTCTCCTGTATGAACTCACCAGCCTCAGCAGGAGCAAAGTTTCAGTCAGCACACCGCATCCCCTCCTACTCACATCTACCGAAAAGAGCGAAAATAAGTTGGTCAATTTGGCTGCTTTTGTAGAATCATTTGCATCATTTTCCAATAGTAAAATTACCACACTTTTCTTACAAAAGTCATCTTCAAAGTTGGAGGATTTTGCAATGAAGTCCCCAAATGGCTACCTCAGATCTATTAAACAGACAAGTTTGAACTATTCATAAGAAAATCCCAAGCTTTTCTCTCTTTTACCTATCTTTCATTTTCTGCTTGTGTTCTGTTGTGCTGATGTCTCTCTTTATTCCCCCTCTCCTCTGTCTTCTCACTTCTCATGACTTCATCTCTCCTCCTCACCCTCTCTGTCTCTGTGCTTTTCTCTCTAAGCTGTTTGACCCCATTTGCCCCCTTCTCCTCCTCCTTTCGATGCCCTTGGGCCTTCGGTTTTAGTGATGGTGACTCTGTGGTTGCTCTGCTGACCACTGTTACTCTCTCTATACGGCGACTATGGTTTTTCTGCTCAGTACTGGAATTTATTTGTAGTACAGAAAACTCAGTGAAAATGTTTCTTTTTCAGTAATTCAATAAATTACTAAGAATGAAAAAAAACCACTAATACATCAGTGATAAAAAAAACACTAACTGTTGGTTTTTATTTTGTGCAGGTTCAGTACAGTGAGATGAGAGGCAGCAGGAAGAAGAAAATGCTGTAAATGTAGAAAGAAGTATGTAAACGGGACCTGATGCTGCTGTTTGTGGGCTTCAAACCTAAAAACTGTTTTGTGGGTTTTTGGGTGCATGGCTTGAATCTTTAATTGCTGTGTCGATGCACAGCTCAGCACCAGTCATTTTGACCAGCACCTTAAGACCTTTCAACCAAAGACGTCTTCACAGAGGATGCAGCGGAGATCACTTTAAACTCAACAGATTTTACTACCTAACTGTCTGTGCGTATCTGGAACAATTTTTTTTAAATACTATTTCCAAAGATTGTAGATATTTTAATTTATGTAGAATTTATTCTTTAAGATAATCTGTTAGAAGCTGCTTTATTTTATATTTTTGGCTCCAGGTTGTGTCCTTCTGAAACCATCTGTAATTTCAGCTTGTACTGTACTACATGTATATTCTTAATATGTAACATTTATATGTATATTTTTCCACAATTTACCTGAACAGGTGTAAATGGATTAGCTACCATTTAAAAAAAGGGTAGCTTTGTAAAAATCTTGTCATGAGATGTTCTATTTGAAAAAACTTATACTAAAATTATAAGAACTTTGGAGTTTAAAATATTTATCATGTTGTCACAATAAAGCCTTATATTATGTCCGTATACAGTAACATCAAAAAATACAAGCAAATTTGTGCAGGATCTCCCTTTGTTTCTTACATTTACTTCTAGAATAGATCAAGACTTTCCTCATGTGATATTGATTTTTGTCATGCAATATTGACTGATTAATTTTACTCCATTGTGACTATATGGACTTATTTTTACATGCAAAGATACTGTAAGTGCCTGTGTTTTAGTTTTTGTTTTCATTCTTCCAACATAGAGGATGCATCATATGGATATTAGTTGGTCTTTGCTTGTGAGTGGAACAAGGCTAGATTTGTACTAAATAACTTTATTTATTAATGACAATCACTGATGAAGACATTGTGTCTCTCATTTCTAACAGCAATAAATGCACACAATCAAACAGTTATTTGTTCAGCTTTGCGTCTCTTTGAATTCCTCTGCACGCTGTATTCATCCTCTCCGTGCTCCCTTGCTGCAGGACTGTGGGTGTCTAACAGCGTGGTTTGTGAGCCCCCTCTCTTCATTAGGCTTTCATGAAGTGAGGCGAGGCTGTGTGAGACCTCGCCAGCACCCGGGCTCCCCGCTGTGTTGACGGCCCTTGGGCGTCGCCACAAGCAGGAGCACCTCGGCGACCTCCTCTCAGCTGCTGTGACGAGATGCCTGCAGCCAGCATCCTATCAAGCACAGCAGCCAGACAAACCTCCAGTCCGGGCTGCACACTGCTCAGGAGCAGGAGGAGGATTTTAAAACCAGCCACAAGCAACAACAGCCGCACCAATTTAGGGATTGTAGAATCGAAGTAGTTAAGATGTTGGCGTTTGGAGTAATACCCTGGGATTTATGGCTTTTTAAGTAAGAGCGCGTGGGCTCTCAGTCTGCAGCCTCTTTAATGAGAAATGAGTAAAATTAGAGGAAAATGCTCTAATGAAATGCAATAAATCCCATCATTTTTGTATCAGATGCTGCATATATGTTTTCATGCTTAAGTATTTCATTTGATGATTGAAATGATCTGATCTATTATTAAAGTTAGTATCTATTATCACCTGGTTGTTCTAGAGATGAATGAAATAATATCTAAGGAGAAATAAACAAAAGATTCTTTAAAGCTCAAATACTCATAATAGCCTACACAAAGCAACACCATAGATATAATTTGTTGTTTTGTCCAATTGTCTTGAGGACTGAGGATGTGGAAAATATAGCAGAAGATGACCTGTATATCTTTTCATCTAGTTATAATTTTGACTTAGGTATCA
>JAUZTA010000001.1:4660720-4673198 GCA_034780835.1 Ctenochaetus striatus
TGAAATTAGCCTTTTTTTAATTAAATTAACTTTTTTAAATGGATGTAAATTGTAAGTTTTGTTAACATTAATACATGTGGGCAGTGGGCAAGTCCAATAGAGTAGTGGTTTCAAATTTACGGCAGGATCCCAGATGGGTCACACGAGTTTTAATTTGTTTGCCAATTGGCGGAATGCACAAAAATGCTGAAAATGCTGAAAATGAATGTTGTAAACACATTTTCTATGAATTATAGCCAATGTTCTTAGTTCACTTACAGTTGCATTTCATTTCCAAGGACTAAATCATTAAAGTCACCTTGTTTGCAATAGCAGTACCATTATAAATGTTAGGGGCAACGCCCACTTTGTTATACTGCAAATATATAAATGTTGCAATATTTTCATCAGTAGGCAATAGGTTCAATTACCACTGTTACCTCATTCAGTGATACAAAGTGATTCAACAGACAAAGATTTAAACGAAAAACTTCAAAGTTATCACCCTGGGATTTTAAAAGTCCCCCTCAATCCCACATAGTAGGCCTAATTATACTTTTTGCGGTGCTAATTCCTGTCTGAAAACCTGTTTGTTGTGGCAATGGTGCTCCTGCTTCTTGGCGGCATGAATAACAGCTCATACATGGGCAGCATTCCAACGCTGAAACCTGCTCTGTCCTCTTTGTCTGAGCTGCAGAGAGGGCTGCAGGATGCCCATCAGTGGCATGGCTCAGATAATGACTTATTGATAGGGGAGGGTGCTGGGTGCCCCATGCATATTAGCATGACGCCAGCTGGTCGCAGTAGTGTCCCTTCACCACCTCCAGTATTGTTAATGCAATTACCTGTACAAAGTCTGTTCAGACGCTGTCCGCTGTTTATACTTCTTGTTGTAGCTTGGTCAGTTTAGTCAGGACATTAAGCAACCCCCGTTTTTGTTTTACTTACTCACCAGTTTCTACTAGTACTTGTAGTGGAGAAAAACTTGATTGTTGGGGATGAGAGAGTAAAAAAATTGACTTTTTATGAGAAAGAAGAGATAGATTATGTTTGAATCTTCATCATTAGAAACTTGGGGAAAAAACAAAAAAAAAATGGCACTCACATTGTGTGAACCAATAAAGTTTAAATTTAGATAATTATGTTAGCTTGCACAGTTTTGAAATACTCCTGAACTGCAGAGTAGTTTCTGTAGGATATCACAGTGGTTGACTAACAGGTAAAACAGAGAGACATGAGATATGCAGGGATACTGTTTTGTAGTTTGGGTTCAGGAGCTCATAAGAAGGTTTATGAATAATGAGAGAATCTTCGATCATTTAGGGAGGAAAGAGACATAGTGGAATTAAAATCCACTGGATATCGGTGATTAAGACTGCAAACCTAACATCTCTAGACTGACTACAGAGGAGGGGCTTTTTCTCAAGGTTAAAGATACAAACATGATAAAAACAAATGCTTTTCTCCTTGGTAGTAAATGTCCATTTGACAAAACTGCTAAGGATATACAGTTGTTATAGATAAGAACATTAGCCAGCTTTTATGTCCAGTCATAATACAACTACGATAACAGATACGGAAAAAATACATTGTGGTTCCAGTAAACCAAGCACAATATTTCCTAAACCCAAATCACATAACTCAAACAATCTGTACGCACATCGATGTGAGATCAGAAAATAGTCTATTTTTTAAACAGTGTCTTAGAGGCTAATCAGTGCTGTTAAAACCAGTTCCCCAAATTTAAGTTTGTTTTCCAGCGCTGTCCAATAACCGTCCTGTATTTACAAATGTATTTCTCTTTCATCTAATAACTGTCAATCAAACATCTAACGCCCCAATATTTCTCAATTTCTTCCCCACAGTCTTGTTTTCATCCACTCCATTTGCATGTACATCAGCATTTATAAAAACCTGTTAGTGTTTTAATACTTGATTTATACAACAAAGTTCTGCGTGGGCTTCTTGTATTATAAGGTGTTACCTTTAAAGTCTCAGAGATGTCATTACTCAAACTGTACGGCAAAAGCAAGATGTATTTCATCTTATTTGCCACCAAAATGTAAAATATCTGAGATCCCAGTTAGCACAGCAAATATGAGTCTAAATTTTCAACTTTGAACTCTTCATTATGCTGTGATGTTTTTGATTTATCTCAGCCTGCAGCTTGGAGACATCATGCAAACACTGAGCTGCCTGTTCCTCAGCAGTCATGCCAAAATTTAAAAACCTGTTCATGTGATGTCTGTAGACTGACAGTTTGGTCAGTGCTTCAGATTCATTTAATTATAATTTAATTATCAGGGAAGGTTTGTACAACAATATAATCTTTGAGGAATCACTGAATCACATCTCTGAAACAATAAGACTCAATGAAAAGTGCAACATGGGTGCACTAAGCAACAGAGTTCCCACATGTTACCCAGTTGACATCCTTGTTCACGGAGATGAAAAACATTTTTAACAGGGCCAAAGAAATAATCCTGCCTTATCAAGGGAGCTTGGGAGAGGGGAGGGAGGGGAGATGTTTTTGCTAGATTCTCAGCATGTCCACATATGACAGTCCTCCGCCCAGGGCTGGCCGACGCAGCGACATTGTGTGCCTGTCATAGCTGCCCTTCAACAGCAGATGAAGCTGTCAGCAGGACGATGACTTTATTCTGACAGCCGCTCCACCCTCTCTCTTCAGAGCGTTGCAAATAAATATGTTGGGTTTCAAAGCTGCCAAGGCAGACGTTGGACAGTGGGTCAGGGGGCCAAACGCAGAGCAAAAGCATTCCCTTCCCCTCGTAACCTGTTCTCAATGAGCCTGGTCACCTCGCCAGGGCACCCATTCAGCGTGAGCCATCCAAAGGGCCCCGGGGCCCCAGATCTCACACACTGCCTGCCGGGGGAGTTCTGTGAGCCTCTCTCTCCCTTTGACAGCCATCACTCTCTCCTCTCTCACTCTCTCTCTCTCTCTTTTCTCTGTGAATCTCTGTGTTTGCCATGTCGGAGAGCCAAAAATATCCTCAGCAGAGAGAAACAGCGAGAACACCAAACAGTTCAAAGCATTTATGACAGAATGTGATTCAGTCTGAAGAGGATGGAGTGACCTCT
The DNA here is from genome assembly GCA_034780835.1 of Ctenochaetus striatus. Classification (NCBI taxonomy): domain Eukaryota; kingdom Metazoa; phylum Chordata; class Actinopteri; order Acanthuriformes; family Acanthuridae; genus Ctenochaetus; species Ctenochaetus striatus. Next base: position 4,663,799 of record JAUZTA010000001.1, read on the forward strand.
CCCCACTGACTCAGTGTGAAAACGACACATTTATTCATGAACTTTTCTCTGGATGATGAAGTCGATGTTTCATCATCAGAGCAACACGCAGGTAAAAGAAGAAGAGCTGGTTTGTATTTTGTTCTCTGAATGAAGCTGACAGACCATCTGCAGTGTGAGAGCTCCTCTTCCTTCTCCTCTCACCTCCTTTTTTTTCCCTCTTGTGTAAGACACAGAAGCAGGAGTCTCTTCTCAGCTCACTTTTTCTTTATTTTGCAGACTAACTCATAAAACATAAAAACATCAGTTCTGTTCCAGTGTTTAATAAAGACTTCCACATAGAATCCTAGTAAATCATCCTGAGTGATTCTTGTAGTGAGCTGCAACCATTTGAATGTAAAACTGAAAGTTGCCGACATCCAGCTGATGATTAGTTAACTGACTGATGAGCTGATCAACAAAATTATTGTATAACATTTCTGATAATTTATTAATTAAGCCATTTAACCCAAAAATGTATGTCACATTCATAAACATATAAAATATAGCTATTTATTTTAGCTCTATATCAAGTAAACTTAGTGTTAATTGGTCTATTGAAATTAATCTGTTAAACTTTCTAGGACCATCTTTTTGCCAACTTTTGGTAAAAAGAAAGTGTAGCATTTCCACATTAGTCTGCTTTGACTCAAGCAGCTCATATCACTGAAACAAACTACCGGTTGGTCTTCACTAGGAGGCCAAAAACCATTTTAGGTATTAGTTACATTATCTATCAATACTGACTTCAAATTTTCAAAAGTGTCACAGCATGTCTTGATCTTCATGTCTTACCTATGTCCTGTATGTGTGTCACAGTTAGTACCACAAGTAAAGGGAGGAAGCACAGAGACCGAAGGTGGAAAACCAAAGAGGAAAAACACTCTGATGAAGCAAATAATTATCGCATTTTCCCTGCAACATGTTTCAGTCTCTTGATACACAGCTGCAAAAGCATGCAGATTTTTTTTTTTTTTTAAATCATATCATTTAACCCATTTAACTGTATTGTCTAGCTGTATTGGAGCTGGTTGTTTCCTCTGAAATACATTCCCCCACACATGGCCAGAGGAGAGACGCCTCCCTGAAAAGAACCAGGCACGTGAAGGTCTAACTTACAGAACAGTGAGGAAAAACATGTTTCCAAAAGCTGAGACAAAATTAGCCATTTCGTTACAATTTTGACCTCTATTTTTTCAATTTTTCTCCCTCCCCATTTAATGGATACAGCATAGTCAGAATTTGGTTTTCAAAATAAAGCACTCTCATAGTGACTCTCGTCTCGCACCATCGCTCTGGAAGCTAAAACTAGACCATGAAGGCTCACTTAAAAATTGTGTGAATAATATTTCATTTAAACTTCAATTGCTTAAATCTCACAGATGTTTAAAGAACAAACAATTCTGGCTGCAAAATAAAAACAAATCCCGGAACCCACCAATTTCAGTACAGTACATTTCACTTACTCTGTCATTATATAACAGATTACAGCCTCCTATTACATAACCCATCCAAATGGAGAGACTCTCTTTGCACGCAACCAAATGCAAAACAGCTAGTTTTTGGATTAAGATTTGTTTCCTCCATTTGTTTTACATCGTGGACCTTGTAGAGATTTTTTTTCCAGACAATATTAGCAATGATAAAGTATGTACACAATGAAATGAAGCAGACAGAAAAAGAAAAATACTTACAAAGCCACAGTACCTGAAAGACAGACGACTGAAAAACTTTGTGGACAGACAAAAAAAAATCAACCTCTATTAGCTTTTTCATATTTTCTATGAAAGAAGAGTAGGTAAAGTTTTCATGTCAGTTGCTTTATGCTGTTATGAAAGAAACCCTGACCGCAGTATAAATAAAGCCTTCAAAGCAGAAGAATAAGGTAATGTAATTAAAAACTAACTCAACAGACTACAGCCTGAGCTTACTTTCAGACACTTATGAAGATGAAAAGTTTGAGTTTTGAGTTAGTTTACCTCCCTCACTGAAGTGACCATTACATTTTCCCCTTGAGGCTACACTAAACAAGAATTTCCTGTGCAAATCCATTAATATGCAGCTGCAGCAGATGGGAGACTCCCACTCCAACAGAAAAAAAAAAACAAAACAAAAACAGTAGAGTCTCCCATTTTCCCCAAATAACAGTCTGATATCAGTGTGGTCACTGCTGAAACTTCTCTGCATAACAAGTGACGACTTGGAATTTACAGACGAAAACAGCATTGTTTAGGCAATCAGGGCCCTTCTGTTACTTTTTACATTTGATATGTTATCTTCAAACATTTAGAAACATGTGAACACTTCAGCGCATTTAACAGATGTTTCTAAATGTTCGGCACTGCTTTTTTAACTAAAAAAAAAGTGTAAAAAAAATAGTTTAAGTTTTGTCTGTTAACCTGCTGTTGCCTTGGAGAGTTGGATGTGACAGAAAAGTAAGTGATCATTTCTGACCTTATTCACTCAATGAGTCTGACATCTTCTCCAGTCCAATAAGAGTCCTCAGATGCAATGAAGTAAGGATAAAAAACGAGAAGCTTCACGAAGCCAAATGAAGGCTCCATACTCACTATGATGGATTATACACTTAGTAAAAGGACATGCTCTGTGGGAATGAATAGCTGCAAATGGCTTCCTGTGAATGGAGAAATGTGCCATGATGTCTGCGGCCATGCTGTCTGCTTGTCAGGAGAAATGTAGAGCAGAGGGACAATCTGAACCACCGGCTCAAAGTCAAAGCAGAACAGTGAGAATCTTTTATGTTGTCTCAAGATCAACTCGTTCTCAGCCTCCTGGTTGTGGCCCCACGTATCCACAGCCCCATCCCCCACCCCACATGTCTCAGAATAACAGCCAAAGTTCTTCCAAAACAAGAGAGGAAATATAAGGAAAAACAAACGGACAACTTCTGGATTAAACAGGTTGAACTTGAGACATTTTCATTGATTCTGGTATCCACTGTCATCCTCCATCAGCAAGATTACAAACTAACGGTAGTCAGGAGATCAAGAGGTCAAAGGTCACAGCACAAGGACAATATTCCTGTGACCCGTGAATGTTCATTGATGATTAAGCACTGCTAAGAAGGAAATCAAAGTCTCTCTGTCTTTGTTAGGAAAAAAGCCACGCGTTAGGCAACAACAAACAGCGGGGAAAAATGTACACCAGATCCTCTGTGTTATCAGAGCACTAACACGTCTTTTACAGCTGACTTACCTCAGATTATTACTGAAAAACGTCTGCATGCTCCTTGTCAGTGGATCTCTGTTTCATTGCTACATGTTGGAAATTCACTCCCACATATCTGAAGCTTTTCTTTGTAGCTGTAGTTGACTTTGTGTCTTTAAAGGTCCAGAGGACAGGAACAGAAAAGCCCAGCTCTAATCTGTTTTTTTTTCGTGATTTTATAAAGATTTATATTTTTTTTAAAGAAGAGGAAAAAAGTGTGCTTTGTTGTGCTGATACACTCACAACATTGTCACCACAGAAAGGTTAAAAACTTTTACATCCAACTGGGACACTGTTACTGCGTTTTTTAAAAGCTGTTTAACTTGCTGTCACAAGTTTGCTGTTTTGACTTATTTTTTACTTATTAACCTTTGTGATGAAATAAGTGTGAATAATTAATGCAGCTTTGTTAAAAGAAAGCCTGCAACACATTTCTCCGTTCAGTTATGTGGATATAGCAGCTAAAGTAAATATGAGAAATTGGTGTGACGGCTTATAACATCCTCAGGTCTGCATGGAAGGAGTCAACATTTCAAGTCAAGTTTCAAAGTTTCAAAGTTCATGTTAACTTGAACAAAAGTCCAGGCTGAAGAGCTGTATTACATGTCGCTGTGTTAGAGATCATTTCTCCCCTCATCCCCAATTTGTCTCACCCCTCATCCCAATCTAATTTCTGCGACTGATGGATTATCATATATGACTATTGTATTGTTGGATTATCAATACTGCAGCATTAATCCATATAAGGCATTAAACTGTTGTAGATCTATGTGAGGATAGCTTTAACTACTTTACTGTATACATGCAGTGATGTACTTTAGTTTAGTGGCTGCCAGCAGAAGCTTCACAAGAGGGTCACAGATAAATCTGAGGGGTCAGAGAAAAAAAAAACTAATTACCATCAGTACTGTAGAATTTTTGTTTTTAAATTTTATTTTCTGTTTTTAATTTCTTTGGAGCTGTCTAATTTAACTTGTAATATATATTGGATATTTTTATAGTTTTGCCTCAATGTGTCTGAAGTGTAAAAAACTGAGAGGCTAAATGTCTGTTTGATGGATGTGCTAACAACCTGAAGACATCTGAAACACGAGTCGTGCACCAGCAGTTTGTTTTGTAACGACTCAAAAGCCAAAAAAATTGAAAGCCACTGCTCATCCTTAACAGTGACTGTATTCTTTGAGCTCCTGGTGGTTTTTTAATGAAAAATCTTCTTTTGAAAAGCAACAAGTTCAACTCGCTGTGTCAGATGAAGGCACTTAAGTTAAAAATACAATAATTTCTTCTTTATTGAAGTAGAGTTGTGTATGATATAACTTAAAATGGATGTATTCATGTAAGACTGTGACAATTTCAGATCTAGCTACACAATCATCACAGTCTCAAGAAGTTACAATAATGATGTTGTTTTGCTTTCAGACCAAAATTAAGAATTAAATAGCAGTCACTCAAATTAATCTTTATGTTTTTTCTCTTTTTTAACAAATGAATTACACCCAAAGTACAAGTGTAAGAAGGTGGAGAGTCTGTTACTGTAATGTGAGACATAAAATTGTTGAAAAAAGGACAATTACACTGATGACTTTTTTCATCTTATGGTGGGTGACAACTAATATAAAGGTCTACTTGTGTCACCTACTATGACAATGTTAAATTAAAATAATCAGAAATGAACTCAGAGATACTGTATTATTTATGCAGTATTATCTTTTTAATACATTATCATGGAAATCATCAACACTCCTTCACTCAAGTGAAACATGAGTACCTCAAATTGTACTTTAGTAGAGTATTTGCATACATGCACTTGGTTACCTTCTACCACAGGAAAAAGTTATCAGCAAACATGCAGTTTTGAGCTGGCATCAGTGATCTCAAGCTGCCCGTTATGACAGTTTCATACTTGTACATGAAACAACAGTGATTGCTTGAAATGTAACACTTTGACAATCTGACTGAATTGGGGACAATCTGAGCAACTGACACTTTAATATTCACTACATCCGCAGAGACTTTAGTGTGGCCTACTTTTGTCTCTCATCTGATCTGACTTTGCCATAAAGTCTGATTTAAGTGTTGGCATGATTTTCTTCATCCCAGTATGATTTTTCCTTTTGCCCCAGTTGCCTTTTCATTATAAGAAAACTTTCCACAAAGGAGGATTTGCATCTTAATGGATCTTAGCAACAGCAGAGGCCCTCTCAACACTGTGCTTTTCAGAGTCACATACACTGCTGCCACAGTGTGTATACAAACAAACAAACAAAAAATACTATTCCACGTCACTTTAATACCCGTTCCAGGAAGCCTGTTTCGATCGTGTTGTAAAATCAGATCACTGATAGCAATGTATTAGTGAGGGATTAACATGACTTTCACCCTGCTTTCTCTGCACAATAAAGCTTTAATCTAGGCTCTGACTGGGAGGCCGTGCTGCCTGGTCGGGCCAATGAGGTGCCTCGGCGTCTGCAGCATGTCCCCGCCCATGGGTGTCTCCCGGTGGTGGTGGTGGTGGTGGTGGTATGGCCGGGCCTGGAAGCAGATGAAGTGACAGCCGCGCCCCTGGGATTCCACCTGTCAGCCGCACTAATCGACAGGCCTCATATAAGCTGATCTCTCTGTCCCCTCTCTGTCAAATCTTCATCTTCTCATTCGTCTGACAGATTCCCAGCGCCCACCCCCACCTTTATCTCATCCGTCCCAAACTCCGCCCACCAACCAGCCTACATTAAACGCTACAACATCAACCCTCCATGTCTGCTGCACCGAAGCAAGATTCATTTTCTCATCTAGGAGAAAAAAAGAAAATTTGGGTTATTTCATGCTTTAAGGTGTGATACAAAATCCTCTGTGCCGCTTCTTACTGCCGCTAAAACAAACCCAAACCCCTAGCCCCCCCTTCCACCTCCCTGCCATTCAGTAATGTGACAGAGGTGGGCTTTAATGTTCTGTAGTAATTGGGTAGGAGAGGGAGAGACTGTTTGAGAAGAGGAGGAGGAGGAAGGGTCATGGTCAGGTTTCTCATGGAGGTTATTCTGCATCTGTCTCTTAGCAACGACAGACCGCTCTTTGTACAGTCCTTGAGTTGATTGGTGCATTTTTTTTCCCCCCTCCTTGGTCGCTGTAATGTTTTGCGAGGGGGCTCCTCGACAGACAGGCTTCCTCCCACATTCACTGCTTTTAAGAATTTGTTTCCACGAGCATCAGATGGACTCGCTGAGGTGTGGCATTCACTCTGGCTTAGCCGCAGTCAGTGTGAATGTGCATTATTCACAAAATGACAGAAATAAAAAAACAACTTAAAACAAAACAAAAATTGAATTTGAAGGCTCTATGAATAATAATCACATTTTCAGTCTTTACAGTCTTTTTGTCTAGTGACATGAAGTGAGTGTATCAGAGCTTGACGGCTTCAGGCTGCAGCTCATCATCCCTGAGCATCTTACTACTATCATATCCCCCTTCTCTTTAGCCAGTGTCAGGGAAAGGGCAGCATGGGGTCAAAGGTCATTGGAAAGAGTAGGGGAACCTCTTGATTCACACCGTCAGCTTGAAGACATCAGAGCAGGGAGCCAGAGTGGCGTGATGTCAGTCAGACACATAGAACAGGATTAAAAGGGCAATCCAGGGACAAGGAAGAGAAGTAAAGAAGAGGGGAAGACCATACTCCCTTTTCCCAGCATAGATAGATAGATAGATAGATAGATAGATAGATAGATAGATAGATAGATAGATAGATAGATAGATAGATAGATAGATCCATATCCATATTGAAATAGATAAACGGCTGACAGAATAATGACTGAAGTTTGGTGTTCAGACTACAGTGGAAAATACAAGATGGATGAAGTCTAGACTAATGAGTTTCACACCCTGTAATGTGTTTCAAATGAAATGATAAAAAATGATTAAGTACTTGTCAAAAAGAGCTATTGATCACCTGTAAAAGATTAAAGCAGATTTTGTTTGATCTGATAAGGTTTCCATGTTAAATGTGCCCCAGATTTATTGCTTTTGAACAGGTTTTCCACACAAAATGTGAAATTGGTTCTCAGATGTTTTAGCCTGCAGGGTTCATTTAATGCCAGCTTCCAGACAGATGGAGCTTCATTTCAGCAATGAAAGTGCTTTTAATTCTCCTGGACTTACAGACTCTACCACTTTCAAATCAATGAAGTGTTCAGGGACGTCATCAGCTGCACAGTGAACTTTTATTGACTTGCACAAAATTTAGTGTCATTCCTCTGTGAGCCTACACATGGAGTCCAGCAGCAAAAACCTCTCAGCGGACTACGGTTTGATGAAAAGAAGATTCTGGTTGTTTTTTGTTGTTGTTGTTTTTTTGCTTCACTATGAGGTCCAATTAAAGGTGTGAAGTCAAGCAACTATACAGTATGTGTCCGTTTATAACTATTCCCTGAATGAGACAAACTTCAGGACTGCTGTGCTTTGTAACCCTCAACTGACAGTCATCAGAACAAAGTGCAAAATAACAACCACATAAGTAGGTAAGTGAGTCAGTCAGTAAATAATTTAACGACAACAACAACGACCACAACAATGATAATAATAAAGACATAATTATAAGAATTTAAATATTGTATATTTCAATTAAAGACTAAAGAGCACATTAAAAAGCAGAAAAAGATATGTCATCAAATATAACTCTGCTCTAAAAATGTCAAAGCTTGATGGAGATAAAATAACATAAAACAGGACTGATTTTTCTTCTGTCTCAGTAGATCAGTCTATCAGTCTATCAGGACTATTTATTGTTATTCTGTTATTGATTTGTTGTTCCCACCCTAAAAAAAATGCTGCATTTGAAAAAAAAAAAATACTCACCAATAATCTTGGTCATGATCAGTTTGTTAATATAGGCTTTATGTCTAGCCTTCAGTACTATTAGGCAGTTTCAGTGTGGTTCCCTATCAGTTCTTCATAATTCAGATTTGCATTCCACAAAAGAAAATTAAGACAAAAAATATAAAACAAGTTTCACAAGAAGCGTTAAAAAAATTTTAAAGAAAGAATGAATGAGCAGTAGTTGTAACAGAGCTGGCGAAGCGCTGCTGAAGGAGGCTGTGATACAGCCAAAAGTTTTTTAAAAAGGCTATCTAACCTCAATGACTGGTAATTAATCATTAAAAACTTTCACCCACATAACATATAAATAAAAACAAACTTTTTTTAAGCACGGTGTGATTCTCTCAAATAAGGACCGGCCCTTTTCCTTAAGTACTAACACCACCGACTAAACTCACAAATTGTCAAATAACCCGATACAACATGTAAAACATTGTTTCATGTAAACGTGATGTTAAACACAGAAACACAAAAGAAAAATACGAACTTTCAAAGTGTATTTTAATCATTTATCATCTGATTTTTAAACAAAAGTCACACCACAATGAAAGACGAAATTCTCTCTTCTTTGATTTTTTTTTTAATTTTCGCTTTTTCCCAGAGTAAAGTTTGGTCCTCGCTTCATAAGAGGCACTGCACCAAAGCTGTGTGTGTTCAACTTTCGTGTTGTATTTTTCTGACAATTTTTGAGAAAAAAAAACTGAATCGCTTTTTGTCCCAGCCCAAACCTCTTTTGTTTAAAAAATCCATTGATTTATATAAACACATTATTTTTAATAGGCCTACGGTTAAATGCGATCTAATCATTAAAACGGCAAAAAAAAAAAAAAAAAAAAAATGCATATTACACCGTCGTACTGAAATTAGATTTTGTGGATAATTATGAACCAGTTTGGCATCATTATAGATTTGACAGTAATATTTATTGCCTTGAAGTGTAACACCGAAACGGCTGCAGTTACCGTTTTTTTTTACTTGACAAATAAACTAGGCAGGCGGCAACATCCCAGTATCAAGACTAAACAATTACCACTCTAATTAAATTTCAAATGTTTCATCATCACACTGACTGATTTTATTTATAGATCAGCTATAAAAGCTGAAACTTGAGAGAAGTAAACTATGACTTCAGTTTGGCTCCTGCGTGCTTCCAGTGTTAACACGTGACAGCCGAAAAATGATTTCATACCACACAAAACAATGAACACTGGACTTGCTAAATAAATTTGACGTCAAGTCATTTCTTCTATTCATTCTTTCATTTAAAATTAATGTTTTATAATATAAT
>JAUZTA010000001.1:4696349-4709288 GCA_034780835.1 Ctenochaetus striatus
TCAATTTTTGTCAAAATGTCTCTTTAGAGATAAACATCAGGACTTTTTTACTGTCCAAAATGTCATAATTTGGCAGTAAACTCTTCATATGTCAATACATCTGTCACTAAAGATCCGCTATAAAAGTCAATCTGCTCTAACAACAAGGCAAGGTCATCAAAAGAAAATAATGAAAAAAATAGGATGTAAAAAAACATATATGTTCCAAGTTATTTTCTCATCACAAGGCAAAACAGTCCTGTCGCCGCAGGTGAATACAAGGTCAAGCAAGCGCCGTCACGCTTGCCAGCGCATTGGACAGACCTAGATGTTGGCTTCTTCTTTGCGAGTGTTGAATGTTACAGTGCACAGGTTGATATGGCACATCAGAAAGTCTCAGAGTAGAGCTTAATATCCAGGCACAGGTGCAGGACTGCTATCAGTAAGGTTTGGCTGATTTTTCTACAGTCATCCTTATCTACTGTACAATGTCAGGCAATTGCTTAACATTGGTGCCACTTACTTCAAGCAAAGTATTGTTTTTTTATTTGGACCAAAGCAACAAACAGTTATCAGCTTTGCCACTGATGAAAGAGAGATGAATCTAACTTAGACAATACCTTCACTAGTAGAAAAGTCCTACATAGTAACAGTTATTATATCCTAAATAATACTGTTTTCTAGACCCACATACAATATTTTATAGGCAATATGTTTTGGGATTCTTTTGTATGATATGGTGGAAGTAAGTGGAGGGATATCACAGAAAGGCTACATACAGCTGGAGGATCTGCTCCGAGCTCCAGTGTGGTGAGACAAAGTTCTCTGCAGGACATACAGAACACTTCTATTGGTGTCACTTTGGCACTTGTATGGCACTATTATATACAGAGGAGCACTATGACACACTTAGAGTTCTCAAAGACAACGCCACCTGTTGGGGGTTACTGAGGAGCAGCTGGTAATATTACTTTACACTCGTTTCCTTGTTAGAGGCTTTCTTTTTAAAAAATTGTTTACATGTCAGCATAATGTCCACCTGTCCTGAAACTCCTGCTAGGAGTCAATCCTCCAATCAGAGACAGTCAAATTTAGAGCTTGAAAAACGTTTCAAACACTAGCCAAACAGTGCCCAAAAATGCTTCCATTTTAAGAGTGTAAAGTGTAGTCTCAATGTAATGCTAAATATCTGTGTTTTTACCCTCTCACATCAAACCAAAGAGACATTGGTTCAACCTGGTCTGGTTTGTCATGGCTCAGTGTTGTAGGTCCATTGTTGATCTCCAACAGTCTCTAACAGCTATTTGCTTTCTCTGTTTAATATAATATTCTTTTTATATTCTATGATGCAGAAGCACCATTTATGTATGCTATATGTTTAAATGTTACACTGCTATTTCATTTAGGTGCTAAAATAAATAGTCAATAATTATTACTTGTATGGATCCAAAATAATTTCCACTATTTGCAAAAATGTACTCATTAAACATGAGTGGCAGGATAAATAAAACTGAATTGTGAATCTTTGTAGGTGGCTTAACTAACTTTAAAAAAAAACATTTTAGAAATTGCACTTATTTGCATTCTTGCCAACAGGAACATAGGAAGATTTATGCCACTCTCTTGCTGTAAGGTAAATATGAAGCCACAATCAGCAGCTAGTTAGCATATAGAAGAAGACATAAAACCGGAAGAAACAGCTACAAAATAATCCAATCAATCACATTTCAAACTCCTGTTAAGCTAACCCTATAACACCATACATCTTTGTTCATCCTTTTATTTATTTATTTATTTATTTATTTATTTATTTATTTATTTATTTATTTTAACAAGACTATATGCAGGAATATTCCTCAGTGGGAGCAGTGACAATCCTGTTGTCTTTTGATTGAACAAATGAGCTAAAATGTTATAAATAAGCTTAGTTATTTCTGACTGTCAGACAAAGCCAAACTATCTGCTTTCACCTATTTCAAGCCTTTGGATTTATGCTAAGATGACTAGCTTTAGCTTTATATATCTACCATACACACAATGGAGTGATATCAATGTTCATTTCTAACTTTTGGCAGAAAGTAAATAATGTTGTTTTCCAAAATAATCCCACCACTTCAGAACATCAGAGGGATTAGACATTTTGAAAATGAAATCAATATCAGTGGTGATTTGTTGGACAAAGATCCATATTTTTGATGCAAAACATATTAAATACTTACAAAGTAAGCCAGGAAAACCAAAATGCTCTCTATATAAGTTGGATATGTCAGAAATCAGAATCCCATAGAATTCTTTTAAAAAAGCTAGTTAAAAAAAACATTTGTGTTTAGAAAATAACTGCAGTGTATGTGACTATGAGTCAGCTGAGGTTTGCTAAAATTCATCATGTCAATGCAGTGTGCGTTATAAAGCTGCTCCGTGGTCTGTTTTAGAATTAGAGGGCCATTCAAGTAAACTTGTTTTTAACCATTTCCACAGCCACCAAAGCACAGAGTCTGTGCAGCTTAATGACATACTGAATATTTCTCTTTATTAATGCATGCATTGCCAGCATGCTATCAAATGAACTAATTCTGGCTGGACGTTGTGCGTCATGCTGTGCTGTGTCCACTGACAGCTAGCCCACCACAATCACCATGTCTCACTGCCTTGACCTGGCGTTCTACGTACTTAAATGCTTTCACACCCTCAGTCTGTCTGTTCATGTCAGCTTTGCTGCTGTAACTGATTCTATTAGTGAAAGGCCTCCTCCCCCACAGCCTCTCAAGGCTTCAGCCCTACTACACACATGTACCCTGTAGAGTCTTATGTGCAATGTTTCCTGCTTGTTCTTTATCTTGTTGCTTTGTATTTCATGCGTTACTGATGCAGGGGTTGCCCCCATGAGTAGAATTACATTTCCCACTGACATGAGCATTTCTGGCAGATTTATAATGGTCTTGCGTTCAGATCAGTGGTAGGAATGAAATGTCACAGCTTCAGATACTAAACAGGCATGGTTGTATCGTGCAAATGTGGATTGGTGGGGCATCTAACCCCTATGTCCTCTCATGTAGTATTTTACTTTTGTTAAGATCATTAGCTGAACATCTGAAAGGACATTTTTAAAATGTGATTTTGGAACAAATATAATATTAAAAAAAATCTTTCTATGACTCTAAATCAGAAAATTTGCTCACTTTCTCTTCCGGCATTCATTACAAACCTCCACAATAAAAAAGTAAAGACTTTATTATATTTATCAACTTAATTTGATACTCTAAACAAATGTTCCTCAGCCCCTTAGTTTCTGAAATCTGACAACATGAGCAACAGTTAAAACTGAAGAGCAAGGCCTGGATATAGGGTATCCATTTTTCAAGTCAGTGTCATCTCTACTTTTGCAAAAATAACTGATAGCACAAAATGAAAATTACACAAGTTTCTATGTCTCTATCACTAATGTTGTTGCAAAATTATTTTAAGATATACTGGACAATGAATTTATCATCATGACTTATTTAAAAATAACTGTCTTTCACTCATTTTCCATTTCTTGATGTATCTTGGTTTGGGTCACCAGATTTTAGATAAAAAGAATTTTTATCATGATAAAGATAATAATATGTAGTGCTTCTCTAGCACATTGCAGGATACTCAAAGACGCCCCACTGAGGAAAAAACTAAAAATAAATAAATAAATATATTAGACAAAGAAAAGGAGCAGATAGAGAAAGGTACTGTAAGCCGTATTGAAAAATGTGTCTTGATGAATGTGGAGAGTAAGAGGGAGTTTCTGATGCTTTTGGGGAGTGAGCTCTGACGGGTGGGAGTGGTGATAGAAAGAGACCTGTCCCCCCAGGTCTGGTACTACTGGATGACGGGGTTGCAGGAGGTTTGCACCAGCAGACTGGAGGTTGTGGGTAAATGTTTTCCATGGATGACTGTAGGGAGCGTGTACAGGAGAAAGGGGAGTTATAGCATAAAGAGTTCAGAACAATGTATGTGTTTAGGGTAGAGTTTTTTTGTCTGTTGTGTCTGTTGTCTACATGCATTTCATACTTTGACTCTGACTTGTCCTCCGCCCTTAGAGTCTCTGACAATACAACTAGTAAATAGAGCCGCCTGTAGTTGTGACTTCTCTGGTTTTGTTTTTTTTAATCATCATTCTTGACTACTGGGTTTGCATATGAACTGTGTTCTTATATGTTGGACTTATGAAGCAAATGCATCTTGTTTTTCCCTATTTATTCCTTTCAATTAAAAAAAATATACAAAACTGAAAGAACCGATAAATGTGTCAGTAAATTTGTGGAAGGGTTGTCTCACAGTTATGCCTGTATGCTCAGTGTCTACAAAAGTGCTCCGACCATGAGCTCAAATATGCATCATTTAATGATGAACAACCATGTAAGTTATCATCCTTTCTATTTGACATGTGGACCTGAGAAATACTTCCTTCTAAAGGAAAATCAACTGTTTTAAAAAGCTGAAAAAGTAAAAAAAATAAAACAAAATGAAGAAATAAAAACTTATGCTTTTAAAACAGCTCTGCTCTTGAATCTATCTAAACCTAATATGACTGCAATTTAAAGTGACTGTAGATGGAGTTGAATTAAAGGAGATCATTTTTAGGGGCGTCCTGGTGGATTAATGGTATGATGCTCTGACTGCAACATCTATGGTTTTCTTTTAGCTGGTGACATTTGATGCATGTCAGTCCGATTTCTTTAACTGATATTTGCTGTTCATCTCTATTCTGCTGTCAAATTAAGAAAAAATAACCAAAAATAAGTGGATATGGAGCATTTTTGGGAAACTTCCCTTAATTTTTTTCCTAATATTGGATGTTCTGGGTGGGAAATAGACAAGACCCTCAGTGACTGACATTAATTTAAACTGATACGACACCAAAAACACATCAGATCAGTTGAACACCAACAGCCTAGACTCCAGTCTGCAATCCGACTGCAGACCACCACTATAAAACTGACTCCATGTTGTCACACATCTCATGGTCCTCCAGGTTGTATATGAACTTTGTCCTGTTGGCTGGGTTCTGGGTGATCTCCTTACCCAAATTGTCCAAAGTCACATTAGAGGCAAAGAGTTCGGTTGGTGTGAGATAACCCTCGCTGTTCTTGATGTATTTCCTGTAGTTCTTTCTCAAACACTGCCATGTGGTGGTGTAGAGGAGGAAGGCTGACGTCTTAAGGACGATGGCAATGCTGACATATAGATGCCTGTAAGCCACGTTGTCGTACAGCATGCAGGCACCTTTCTCCCCACAGACAGTGCTCCAGAACAGACAGGTGGAGTCGATGCCCATGCCAAAGATCAGAGGGGGAGGGATGAAGCCTGGAGCGGCAGCGGATTGAAGACAAACAGCAGGTCAAAGGTGCAAAACCATTTCTGTATATCGCAGAGTAAAACTACAGAGCACGAGTAAAAAAACACTGTGAGAATGAAAAAACTGATGCAAAGAAGAATTAATTATTTTTGCATGGATATAAATGCATGACAGTAAAAAATTACAAAGCAAAGCTTTTAAACTGCTTACCTATCAGTCTCAGAAGCAGGAACAGAACTCCAAGGGCATAAGATTTAAGCTCTGGACTTACAGTTCTGAAAACACAAGGAATTGGCATAGATAATGGATACTGGTGAGCTCAGATGTGGCAAGTCATTATTTGTGGTTAATTGGGCAAAGCACAAGTTACAAGCATCACGTCTCCATACGGTTAAGCTGATTCCAGTCTGATGCCAAGCTAAACTCACTTTAGCTTTATATTTACTATACACACAACATTGGTACATTATAAAAATAAAAACAGTAATTCAATGTTCTTGCTGCTTCTTTGTTTTTTTTTTAACAATTTTGCCTTAGCATTAATCTATCTGTAGTAGCAATTCACTTTTATTAGTATAACCACAGGTATGAAAATAAGCCCTAAATTATATTAATGTTGTCAAATGTTTAATAATGTCGACCACTATGCCAGGATGTTTCTGTAACAGGGATGACTGCGGTAACCATCTTCCATCATTTTGCCAACAATGTCAACAGCTCCCTCTTCTGGACAGCTTATGTAAAGCAGCAAGTGTTCCTACCTGATAAGGATGATGACAGAGGGGGTCTGGGCCATGGCTCCGATCATGCTGCACACACATATAACACACAGGAAGGTGAGGAACGCCTGCTGGCAACCCGGACTAGGACACTTTCCTGGTAGAGCCACTGCGTCTTCACTGGTGCTGGATATGCAGGAACAGCTGGTCAGGTTCTGGCACAAAGATAAGAAGGTAAATCAGAGTGTTGTTATTGACGTGATGTGGGATATATATATGTGATATAGCAGTCTAAAGAAGGACCGTACCAATTTCTAGACTAAACTCACAGTTGATACCACTTGTTTCAGTCAGTGTTCTGCACTTACTGGTTTGGTGCAGCCGGCAAAGCAGGCTGAGAGGTAGGTGACTCCGTTGGAACCACAGACTGGGCTCACTGATGCCGTGTAGCAGTTGCAATTACTGATGCACGCTGATTCAGGTCGCTGCCAAGACTGCAGTGTCCTACAGAGGAGGTCAAAGGTCATATCAGGGAGTATATACTGCATTTATGATTTGTACAACAACCAGAAATAATCACAGCAATAAACTACTAATAAAACTTGATTAAGCTAAATCAGCACATTATTACATAGGGCACTTTTTTGGCTCTGTCTGAATTCAGTGCATAGACCTGCTATCTGCCATTTGAGACTTTACATTAAAGATGTACAGCATTGTTGATATTTTACTGTCATGCACAATTACTAAGAAAAGCTTAATAAATCAGCAACAACAGCCCTCCGCCTTCATTCGTCACTCAAGTTGCGACTTTACTGTAAAGCTTTTTGAGGACATGAGAGCAGTTGCTAGTTTAAGTATTTTTATTATTCTTTTAGCATTTTTTGCATGTTTGAAGTGCAAGTCAGGCAGGATTAGAAATGTTTTTTCTTTAATCATTGCTCAAAAGCAATTTAAAATCAGTACAACAAAAGGACCTTTATGACCCACTGGTGGCAATTCCTGAAATGTCTGTTGATTCACATCAGTACGACTCCCTGCTTACTCGTTGCTGTAGGGGACTGTCACCCCGGCAACAGGTCCGGTGTCACAGCCCAGAAAGAGAAAGGAGACATAGCAGGCTGTGGACACCAGGTTGACCAGCATGGCCATGCGGACAGCGCCCAGAGCTGACAGGTTCAGCTTCTTCACCAGCAACCCCCCGAGGAAGATCCCCAGACAGGCACAGGGGATGGCCGTCATACCTGGGGAGGGAAAGACAGGGACAAGGATCAAGTGAAATGATGATAACAATTTCATTATCTTTGTTAGTATATCTTGTTTTTCATAACCTTAACCTGCAACTAAAAATTAAACGGGTAAAACACTTTGATTGTAAAACAAAGGGAACAAATAAGGTTTGACATCCAGACAAACACTGTGATCTGCCTACCTAGCAGCTGATTGGCTGAGGAGGTGGTAAGGTTGAACTGTTGCTCCAGGTATTTTCCTAGGAAGGCAGCAAAGCCAGCGACCACTGCAATCTCCATGCAAGCTGCCAGGGTGATGCAGCTGAACACCGGGTTAGAGAGAAGGTGTCTGGTTACCCTGGGGATAACTGGAGGAAAGTGGGTAAAAAAGATTGGATAAGAAATAAGAATGAAAAGAAAATGGATAGGAAAGAAATGGTCATCTCTGAGATTTTTTTATAAATAATCATTTCTTACATCATATTTTGAAAATTTCACTTCCCTTCAATAATTTTTTTCTCAGGCTCCCCTTCACTTTCATATTCCTTACCTCTCATATGCTCACAAACTGACAGTCCACTGTTTAAATCAAAGCCATGAATAGCCCCATTGGGTTTAGAGCCCGGGTAGTCAAGGGTCAGGGAAGAAGGCAGCATGGCCTGCTCACTCTCCCCTCCACCATCTATGTCCTGCTCGTCCAGCGCCTGAGGGAAGCCGAACATGAAGAGGGCTGACAGGAAGAGTAAGGCACCGCAGAGGAGGAAGCCGCCCCACCACGCCCCGATCCAGCGAGGGTCATCTGGGGTGATGTCCAGCTTACCTGGACCGGAGAAGGAAATATACCTCAGTTGATGACACAATGATCTTGTGTGATGTACTTACAGATCAGTTTAAAGAAATTTGGATTTCAGTTTTATTCAGTTCTATTAGTTAATAAAATGCTACTATTCAGTATGTTATTTTAATATTATTTGTTTACTTAGTAGAGACAATACAAATACAAAAAATAACTGAAGAATAAAATTAACAAAAATCAACAGTATATTTCAACATGCAAAGAAAAGGCATCTGTCAACTCACTTGTGTCAATAAAGACAGCATCAACATAGACTTTGGTACAGACTGAACCTAAGATGAAGCCACAAGCCGGGCCAAACACTAATGTTGAAAATAAAATACCTGCAAGACAGAGGGGGAGAAGAGAGAGCACAAAATGGTCATTTTAAATGGAAGAATAAAGTTGGCAATATATTAGTATCATAAAATCAGCATTTATTTTATGTTAGTATCATAAAATCAACATTTATTTTATCAGTATTTTAATTTAGTGTAGTTTTTTTATAAGAAAAGTCTACACAAGGTCCATTAACTACAATCTGAAAAGCTAAGAAATAAATAATGTAGTAAGTGCAGTTCACCTTATCTTTCAGCAGAGGGCAGCATTGTATCAAGACTGTGAACAGTCTATTACTAAGGATCTCTCATTGAATTTGTGGTAACAGAGCTTCCTACCACAGAGAGCACTTCTGATAAATCCACTATATCACTGAGTGTGAGTAAGTGAGTGAATTTATTTGATGTTTGAAAATACATATGCAATAACACTATAACTCCATCATTACATACACTAAAAATCAGCAAAAGTAACGACCAAAAAACACCAAAAGAGTTATTTACATTGCAGAACTCCGTTAAATAACACTTAGAACCACAAATTAAATGCAAAAAATAAAAAATAAAACGAAAGGAGGAGGGCTAGAAATGCAAAAATGTTCCTGCTTTATGGGAAATAAAAACTTAAAAATGCTTTGTGAAACTTCATGACTGAAACACGCTAAGTAAAAATAGCAATTTCAGATTTGTGGGCTAATCTTTTCATTGTACTGCTGCAGTGTAGAGAAATGTGTTCTTTCCCATTAGCTCTTACAATCAAAAAGGTAAATGAAGTCTATCAGCTACGTCTTGTAAAATAGCTATGACTGTCTCCTAATACTGAGACAGAATTAATTAGGAACTTTGGTACCGTATGAGAAGGAAATGTTTTTATTCAAGAAACGATTAAGCACTGAAGTCATGCCAAGGGACTTTAAATTTCATCACACGTCTCTCACTGACAGATTTATTCACTGTCACTAGGGTGCACAGCGTAATTGATCTAAGACTAGATTATCCAGTGAGATCATAAATAACCAAGCAGGAAATGGGCTCTAAGTGTGAGGGCAGAGGGGAACCACTGATGCAGGAGCTCCGGCTTTTTTCTTCTTGAAAGCAGTGCTGCTTGGTTTTGGCCCAGAGGCTGAGAGGTTTCCAGTAAGCCACAGCAGACTGTGCAGAACTGTGTGTGTGTGTGTGTGTGTGTGTGCGCGCGCACATTGCAGAGGAACTCAGTTATCTGCCGGTGGTATGTGGAATAATGGAGCATAACTCAAGTAGCCTGATCACTAATACCCGTACCCAAAGCAGAGGAGGCTGCTTCCTACTGATAGAATGGGAGACAGCAAGTCAATTTTTCTGTGAGAGATGTAATGATTAGAGCTGTGGTTATCACCAGTAATAAATCCAAGAGGAACATGAAGACGGAAAGAAACACTGTCTCAACCAGCCTTTTTGATATCTGGTTGCCATTATAATGATGTGTTTTGGCAAAGAAAAACATGTTATTTATTATTATTAAAGCATTTTAAGAGATATAAGGTAAAGATAAGAAAGTAATAATGGGCATTACAAATTAATGAAAAGAAAAAAAAATGAAAGCCAACATTGAGACCAACCAGTGACATGTATGAATGACTTTAAGCCTTCAACCAAATATTTAAATTCAGTAATTCTACAAAACCTGTAAGTTTGCATTATTATGTATTAACGCGGGGATCCATAAAGATTTTACAAAATCATCAATAAAGCAATATATTTCTAGTACAGAACAAGAATCAACACAGTCCAGGTTTTATGTTGAGAAAACAATCTTCATAGAGCTGCCTGATACCGAGCTCGAGCCGCTTATTTCCGAAACAGATTGAGTCTGTGAGACTTGTAACTGAGCCCGGCTCGTATCCAGCAGTCTCTCTGTTTTTTAAGCTTGAACCCCAACCAAGACCGACAGTTTTGAGCTTGGACGCTAAGTTTTGTCTCAGGCACGCAACTGTTGTAACAATTGTTGTAGTATTTTCACTGAAAGCGGACCGAATCTGATCCAAACCCAAACATAATTTCAAAATGTGACCCCAGTCCAACCTGACGGGTACCGCTGGACACTGGTCGGGTATCAGTCCTCTAGTTTTCCAACTAAACTGAGACACACTAGCAGCTCTGTGAGGCTGTGCTCTAAGCTAAAGGCCAATGTCAACTTGCTAACATGCTCACAATAACAACGCCAACAGAGTACATTAACAGGAATTTGCTGAGTTCCAGTACATGTACTGCCATACTACCACTTTGTCTAGTTTGCCAGAAAAGACTGAGTGTTTTCAGGTACAGAGCATGTAAAATGCAGCTGCCAAAAACACCAGGATGTTTAACTGCATCATTCACATTTTTAGCATGCTAGCCAGCATGTTTTTCTTTCTGTTTTGACCTTTTATGCTGTCAGTGGTTTTGACCCACAATCCTTTGCACAGCTGACAATATGTAACATTGGCCAAGCGCTGGCAGATGACAGCTCACTGACAGATGACCAAATCTGCAATGACAGATGACAACAAGTTCAAGTGTAAGTACTACATATTTTTGTGACTCATTTGCACTACAGACTGTGAAAGATGCATGAGAAAGAGGGTCAAAGTTCAAGGCACCATGTCAGAACAAAGAAGGATGTTCTAGTTGTATGCAAATTGCATGCAGTACATACTGCGTAAGGACAACTGCAGTAAGTACTAAAAGCAAAAAGAAAAGCGTGTGATTTGTAATGCTGTTTCAGTATTTACCATATTTACCAACTTAGTTAGCCAGCTTTGGTTACACAGCACTAAAAAATGACCAAAGATCATTTTTACAGGTATTTGGTTACATATAAAAAATCAGACCTGATAAATGGGCTCTATAACTAATTGTACAAAATCCAGTGCCACAAGAAAAAGTTCTAAAACCTGGAAATATGTTAGCATGGTTGAATTTCTGGTTCCCTCATCCCAAAGTCATTGTTTTCTCCTTTTTGAATTTTTGATTGATGGCTGAAATAAAAGGTTTGTGGCTAACAGAAGACTAAGAGACATTTAGGTTTCATTGTTAGACATTAGTAAATGTACTATCTGTGCTTAGTGAAGCTTTTACCTGTATTACAAAAGGCTGTTGCTAACTGAATAAATTAAAACTACAGAGGACATGAGCATGCTAAACGTCATCATAGCGAACACTGCTCACTAGTGTTCTAGTTTTATATTTACAGCAGACTAAGTTTGTATTTACAGCCTTGTTGTGTCTTTACTCACACTCTTACAAACTATTCAAACTCATATTTTCCTACTTCCTGACTGACCAAGTCATGGTGTGTGTAAAGTATAGTGCAGTACAAATCATAGTGGTAGTAACTGTGTTGTTTTATTTTATCCCAAAATTAGCTCTTTACTACCTATGTTTAGTCTTTGAAAAAATCAAAATAATGGTGTTCATTTATGAAGATTATCTTACTGAACAAAATGTGTAAATGTTATAAAACTTCATTTGCAACAAAGCTTTTATTCTGCAATAATCCCAAAGTCAACAGAAAAATCTCTTTAGCTTTTTGTCGAGGGAGCCAGGGGGATGCTAACTTAAGGGCTGGCCTACAAAAATATGTCATCTTCACAGCACTCATTGCAGTCTGTAGCAAAGAGGTGGGCCAGCTGACTGCCACTGCCACCACAGCAGACTGTAACAACAGACACTCAGAGAGGATAGCTGCCCCCCCCCTCTCTCTCTCTGTCTGAGTTTGTCTGTCAGCTAGATGCATTTCAGCAGAGTCACTAACGCCAGCAGGGTTGCAGTCAGGTAACAGAGGAGGTCTGGGGTTGCAGCCAGGCAGACTCAACAGTCAACCAATGTTCCTCTGAACAAAGAAAAACGCAGGACAACACATCTAAGCTGTAATGTATATAATGCCAAAGAGCTGGCAAGTACACACACAAACCAGGGGGGAAGCACTGGAAAATGTTGGGTTTGAGCCAGCCAAAACTCCACCTCTCTAAACATTCCTGTGGGCACAGCCAGCTTTACAGTGCGCTGTCTACACACTGGAGTAGGGTAAGAGCCTGGAGTGGACTTCAAAGTGAAACAGCAGTAATAAGCAGAATGACAGAGAATTACCGGTAAGCTTTGTTATGTTGTGAGAAAGAAAACACAGAGAGCTTGTAATCCTATAGCAACAGCTGCTGGACACCCATCAGAAGAAGCATTCAGCGCTGATGCCAGTCTGTTGTTTGGGCTCAGCAGTTGGTACATCTAACGCCATTTCCTTGGAGAGCCAACTGAAGGCTCATGGCAGTAAATGAATGTATGTCTATGTAGGGCATGACTGCAGCTCTAACCATAGGGTGAAACCTCTACTACCCTAAAATGGGGTTTACTGATTTTCTTGACTGACATACCTGAAAGCAAGTGGTCTCAAAAAGTCTCTTGCTAATGGCTTTTTTCTTATCCAATTTGCCCCATTTTGTGATTATAATTCCACATTATTTCCTTCAGAAACTGTATTTGATACAACATTTCT
>JAUZTA010000001.1:4739592-4752815 GCA_034780835.1 Ctenochaetus striatus
GAAGTGTCACTTTTTACCCATTTACTAAACAAGGTTCAGTTTTATGTAACTAAGCTTGGGAATGCTTCATGTACCCTGTATATTCACCTACATGTATAGTCACCATACTATAAAACACATCACCACAATCTCATGCAAGCAAACACAAAAACAATGTAAAATCTCATATATTTGTGAATATCTGAATGACCAGTTTGATGCAACTTCCTGGTACTGTAATTTGATACTATGTGACTATGTAAAAAGTATGTTAATGCAAGGTAATTGCATGTTTAATCTGTTATCACATTTACATTTAAAACAATTTCAAACCCTGTACTCATACCAATGTAATGTGCTTTTGCGTTTTTCAATGTTAAATTGCCCTCAAATAAATAAGTCCACCAAACATAATTAATGATCAACTCAGCAAGCCAATGATTCCCCATCTTTAACATTTCACCCATCTTTAACCAAAATCAAAAACAACAAAGGGTAGTTTGCCATGTAAATGACTTTATTATAGTCAAGTTGATAGTTCTTTAATAGGAGAGATGTGGCAGAATGCTATATTACAGGATTTTAACCAAACACAGTTCATCAAAGCTTTCATTTTGACTATTGTGTCTGATTAGTTATGTATTGAGCAGTTAACCATGAGCTACAGACTGTAACCAGTCATACCTACAAGATTCCTGAGACTGTTCGGCTGCAAAGGATGAGACTGATGGAGGCCAAGAGTAGGTGTCTACAGAATTTCTCTCATAAAGTACTTAGGCCTAAATGGCCTTAATCAGTAGATGATGACAGCTGGAGTTGGGGAAAGAAATTTACAATTTTATTGGTGGTTTCCAAATCGACTGGCTGCTTTTACCACTCTACTTGTCATGTTTTAGAAAAGATTTAATATTTGCCTAGTTTCTGTTCATACTTCCCATCCTAGTACAAAGCACTGTGGGACAATGACATTTTTTATTGATGAGGCCTTTAGAAAGTAAACAGCCATGTAGGAAAAATACCATTGCTGCAAATATTTTCCCAGGTAACAGAATAGCAAGAGTGTTACTGAGGACGAAAACAGTTTCTATCACCTCCACTTTCTTTTATATTTATTATTACAATGCCAACATATGTTAAAAAAAAAATTAACAAAAATAACATTTTCATTTTAGAGCCCACAGTCTAGTCACCTCCATACCATAATACACTAGAAGAGGAAATAGTTGAGAACAGGTGGAGAAGCCCTTGTCGTCAATGATGTTCGTATGTAACAGCAGCACCGCTTTTTAGTAACTACGTCCAAACAGGGTGTAGTACTGAGCAGGCTCCTTGCCACTGACACACATCTGACCAGGCTGCAGGGTCTTCAGGGGGGAGAAGGGGATACAGAGGCTCTTGGCCCCCATGGACGGAGCTCCAGGCTCCAGGTCCTGGTCCCTAAAGAAAGAACAAAGCACAAAATAACTTTACTTTTAACTTTGGTTCAAATTAACCAAAAAGAGGTGAGACTGTGCAGGAAGACACACTTCTTAACATTTTGTAGTTTCCCAATGTAATGCCAAATGTTAATGATACTAATTATGATAGCACTTTTTACACAGGTTTAACTAAAAACCCTTGAAGCATGCACAAAAAAGACAGGCCAGTAAAATGTGCAAAAAGCGACATGTTGCACTTACTTGGCAGTGGTTTTCTTGATCCAATCCTCACACTCAATTCCTCCACAGAATGGGATCTGGACAATCTAATGTGTAAGACAATTATAATATCAATCATTTACTGAAACGAGGAAAGACAGTAAAACATTTCATGTCGAGTGTGTGTTTTGTTACAGTTACCTTGCCCTGGTCCAACTCCTTCTGGAACTGTTCCATTGAGTCTACAGCCACCATGTTACTCTTCAGGTCATCTGAAGCTCTAACAAATACACACCAAACACAATTAACTTAATATCTTGCATGTTCAGTGACACTATGTAAGCATCTTATATTTGCCCTTGTTCTGCATATTATCATTTACAGCTCGAGCTTTCATGATCTATGTACATCATCTGCAACACAATGATGCCCCCAGGTGGATGGGACAAAGGACGACTTTAAACCTGCAATAACTAATGTTTTGGGTCACGGGGATGAAAAACGAGCTGTGAATAGCCTGATATGGCAAACTTGTTGACAAACAGTAGCTTATCCACAAACCCAGCAGAAAAAAGGAGCAGTTTACCCAAAAATGAATCACACCCACATGTATCTGGCTTCTTAAAAAAAAATACAGAGCTTCACACGAAACAGTGTTGCAGTATTTTACAAAACAACTGACTGAAGGCTTGTTTTGAAATTCAAACAAAAAAATTTAGATTACAAAATAAATCTGCTTTATATAGATGTCTGGTTGAATCCAAGTCTCAAAAAGCCTCCCTGATTGAAATAACCCTTTTTTAAAAACAGAATCTTCACTGTATTTGCTCAACTTTAAATTTCATCGCACACTGTGTTTGAAGTGGACGCACAAGCCTGAAAGCTTCTCTCAAGCATCAGGGAAAAGAAAACACTTATATCATCTTTTTATATATCAGGACTATTTAAAGGAGTTGCCATGCTTATGTAAAATATCAAAGATCAAAAATGTAACTTAAGATCCAACAGAGAAACTTGATCCTGCAACTTGAGCAGAGCTCTCACTGCTTAAGGGCAGCACCCTTTCAAGATGGGTGCCACGAATGATCTTAACCAGGAACCTTTAGCATTTCTATTACACTCCTTATGGCATTTAGAAGAATGCACTAACTCCATTTTTTTTTGTTTGTTTTTTTTTTTTTTGTCAAACTCCAGAAAGGTTTTGGCAACTAAAAAATTTCAGACTTTCTATCAGCATGTGAATTTCTAGATGATGACTGAGTTTTCAATTTTAGGGCGGACTGTTCCTTTAGGTCCAATATTCTCTCAACCTAGCTCTGCATTAGTCTCTATCAAGTCCTGAGGGAAATATATAGCTCTTTTTAGAGCCTTTTCTCTAAAAACAGCTGCAAGCCGCACCTAAACAATGCTGTGACAGCAGCAAGAGTGAATGAAAACATTACAATCAAGTGTTGGAAGGCTAAATAATGAGCTGAGACTAAATACTAAGTTCTAATAAAAGTGGAGCTGTGAAGTTTCTTTGAAGGTTAATCACTTTGTGTTAGTTCTTTTGTGCTTTCGTTTCAGCTAGTAATAATTAGCAGTGCAGCTTTCTTTATAGAGGAACTAGGAACTGTTTGACCATACATGTTATACAAATATAAAAAACAAGTGTAATTTATGACATTAAAGACAACTTTCTGTTGCTCAGCTACACATGGGGCTTAATACATCTGCGTGAGTAAAGAGCTGACTGAATGTCTGTTTTTTTTTTCTTTTTAGTGCAGCCAGAGCTTCAGAATCAGCTTTTTTCCCCCTTTCATATGCTGCAGCCTGGACTTAAGCCCACAGGGTTAAAATTCTTTCAGTGGAATTTAAAGCAGCTGAAACATATTTCATTTGCTTTTTTTCCTATACTCTGACAACATAACATCCCTTTGCTGTTTCTCTCAGTTGTACTGAACTGCTGACGTGTTGAAATGAAATAAGTCGATTCTAGTGCAAGTCTAACCCAGCTGCATCTTACTTCTTAAACAGGCTGGCCTGGATGTCCTCCAACATGGCGGACAGCCTCTTCTCCACCTCAGCCTCTGGGACTGTCACCTTTGCACCCGAGTCTCTCCTGACTGCGACACACTGACGCTGCTGCATGTCTTTAGGACCCACTTCAAGACGGATGGGAACTCCCTGGATGACAGACACATATACAGAAATAGACAGAACAAAGAGAGAGAGAGAGAGAGACAGCTCATGTAATTATCAACTTTAACATTTCATGAATGAATGACCATTACCATTACTACTGTCCCTTCGTATTATTACTCACCTTGAGTTCCCAGTGGTTGAACTTCCACCCTGGGGAGTAGTTGTCTCTGAGGTCTGTCTTCACTCTGATGTCAGCAGCCTGCAGCCTGCTCTGGTATTCAGAGCACTTTCTTAACAGTACCTCCTTCTCCTGCTCCGGCAGGGAGGCAGTGATCCCACATGGGATGATAACAACCTGGAAAAACAGACATTTTAACAATTTAGGAGATTTTTTTTCCAGCATGTATCATCATGAGTCAGTTGTGTGCTTTGGCAAGGGGCTTCTGATCCTTAAATTCATGCAAAAATATAAGAGTGGGACAAAATGCAGGTGTCTTGTTCTTAATGGTATGCCATTACACATTTGTCAGTTAAAAAAAGTAAAATTATCTTAAATATATCGACTGTGAGTCATTGTCTCTGTGACAGAATGTGTGTGTTTCTACCTGCAGGCAGGCCACCCGGGGTGGCAGTACAAGTCCCATGTTGTCTCCGTGGACCATAGTGAGTACACCAATGGTCCTGGTTGTGATTCCCAAGGAGTTCTGGAAAGCCAGCTGTTTCTCGCCTGGTCTCTTTGGGTCCTCAAACACAATCTCAAACATCTTGGAGAAGTTCTGACCAAGATGGTGGGATGTAGCACCCTGAGGAAGCACAAAGCAATGACAAGGGCCAGATGACTTCAGGGGTTGTTTACTTTGTTGTCAAACATGGATTCAAATCAATCTGAGTGCAAGTATCAATTCAAGAAAATAATGATCAGGAAACCATGTCTTTTTTTCTCTGCAGCTCATTATTAGTCAGTCAGAGTTTCATCAAATCCAGAGTCACATTTACAGATGAAACATGATATTCTGCTCTGCCTCAGTGGGGCCGACAGGATCAAGTAAATAAGCTTAAGATGCTGTACCTGAATGGCTCGGCCGCTGGCGGAGATGAACGCCTCCACAGTGGTGGTGTAATCTCCTCCTGCAAACTTCTCCTTCTCCGTCTTCCTCCCCTTCACCACGGGGATCGCCATTAGCTCCTCATACACCCTGGCATACAGATCCAGGATCTGAAGCACCTACAAACATAATGTGTGGAGCAAACAAAGACTTACTGCTTTGCACTGTACAGCTCTGTTGAAAGAAAAGCACCAGTTCTGGTACAGTGAATGCACTTCTCTATCATGCATATCAGCAGCGACATATCAGCAACGGATGGGCACTTGTGGTAGTTGCTAGGCAGCGTTGCACTGGCTTTTACCTCCTCGGCTGCCTCCTCTTTAGTAGCAAAGGCTGTATGTCCCTCCTGCCACAGGAACTCTCTTGTCCTCAGGAAGGGCTGTGGATGTTTGAACTCCCATCTCTAGAGGCAGAAAGACGTGAAAAGAGACAGAGACTTCAAGGTTCCTGTCATTTCTACAACAAGCTTGCACAAAGGGATGGTGTACCCGTATGTACCAGGATGTGTGAAATAGGTATTGTGGTTGATGACTGTGCAGATGCGACAATAGGAGGATACTGACCACAACATTACACCACTGGTTAAGTTTGATTGGCAGATCTCTATGGGACTGGACCCATTTTGCGTAGGCAGGATACATCACTAAAACAAAGAAAAAAAAAGCAGAGCAAGAAACAACGTAAGGGAAACATTAAAAACAAGATGTAACATAAAATTCCTTTAAAATATGCTGCATGCTTCATGTATCTTCATCTGCATTTCTACAGGCAGTTCGGTTCTTGAGCTGTGGGTCAGACCTGTCTCACTGGTGGGTCTGACAGCAATGGGCTCAGCCAGCTCAGTCTTTCCTGACCGGGTTACCCAGGCAACCTGGCAAAGATCACAACATATTTAAAGATAATTAACATCAAGCAAATATAATGTTTGATTTTACATGATCTTTTTGTTTCATTGAAAGTCCGGTGATATTTTTACTCTCATCCCTCCATCATGTTATCTGGTTCATTGGAGGATTACATAAAAATGGTCCTTTTACCTCTGGAGCAAAGTCTTCGATGTGGCTCTTTTCCTTCTCCAGCGCGGCCTGAGAGACAAACATGGGGAAGTAGCAGTTCTCCACACCCAGTTTCTTAATCTCCCGGTCAAAGAAGTCTTTGATGGACTCCCAGATGGCGAAGGACCAGGGACGCAGCACATAGCAGCCACTGACATCATAGTACTCAATCATCTCTGCTTTAGTGATCACCTGGATCAAAAGGAAAGTTACATTAAAAGATGAATTCTCAGAAGATTTTTCCAGAAGTAAAAAAAGACGGTTTCATTTGGGTAAAGGAGACCTGTTTCCGTTTATCTCACCTGAGAGTACCAGTCAGCCAGGTTTTCCTCTTTTTTGGCCTCCAAGCCCAACCTGTCAAGAGATAGTCAAATGAGTAAGATAACAATATAATGCATGTCACTTGAAGTAAAACTGTGTTTTAAGGTATTGTTCATTTTTAGAAAATTTTCCAAACATATTTTCTGGATGTTATTCTGAAACCAAACTCTGTCTGTTGCTGTATTTAAGTCTTATCTTCTCAAATTGTTTTATGTTCTTGCTGAAAGAACTATTTGCCAAATTATGATGCCATGATAAAGAAGAACTGCTTTATACAGCTGCAGAGCAACATGGAAAACAACTACAACGACAACAAAAACAGTAATATGTCAGGCCATGCCTAATTACCTAATCCAGGCACTGGTGCCAGATTACTGATAAGTGTATTCAAACAATTTCAGCAAAACACACAGCCATTCCAAATCCAGCCAACCATGCAACTCAAGCTCACATCAGCATTTATAAAGCCAGCAAACCAGCTTCCTACTAACAAAACAAGGATAGAGCTGCACAAAAAGGGCAAAACTTATTTGTCATTGTTGGAGAGACATAATAATCATGGTTTTTGTTTTCATCTGAGGAACAGAAGTTTCTATCGTACTTTTTGCATCTCATATCAAAACTCCTTGACAATTTTCAATTTCAGCAGATCTTTTGAATGAAAGGGATGCAGGGTTATGATGTACTCTTTGCATTTCTTTAATATGGATAGAAAAACATCAGTATAAATGTGTATATGTGTATATATGTGTGCAGCACTATCATAAAGCAATCAAATCTCATCCTCAAAGGTGACGCAAACCACAAGTGCCAATCAAACAAAAGAAAAGCACACTGAACATTTAAAACTCACCAAATCTGAATACACAAAGGAAAAAAAACTGTTCAGTTGCTAAGCAACAGAATCATGATGATCCATCTTCATTGTCCAAGACACAAGTCCAAGTATGTGCCTCTGTCCCCACAAAGCTCCAGGGTTCATTTAAAGAGTAAACCATACAACTCATGGCAACAAAGGATCTGAAAAAACTATCCAAAGACTGCCACGAAGCAACACCTCCATACAAAACAAAGCACTGGAGGAAAGGTCTCCATTAAAAAAAATCAAGCGCTTAAACAGAATACTGAGAAGACAGTTAAATATGTGGCTTTTATTTGCTCGGACATTTTGACTCTGCTTCCAGTCATTTTAGTCAAATTATTTTCATTACAAAAGACTAGAACTGCCTCATGATCTCACGATACAGCTGTTCATCTATTGCTTACAATCACTCACTGAGGGAAACGTATTTTCAACATTCATGTAGTTCTGAGCACCACAGCTGGAAACAGGTGGATGTTTTGTAATGCTGATGTGAGAGGTTAAATCTGGACTTACAGAGAGAGATTAAAGGAAGAGGTCAGAGTGGAAAAGGTGACTTCAGATGCAAAAAGGTAAATAAAAACTTGTTCCTCCATATCGATAGGATATTCATTGTTTTTATTGTAAAGAGAATGATCATTTTAACTGATATCACAGCAGAACGAGTCATCAAATGCTGGCTGGCAACAATTTAAACTCACAACCATCAGGATCTACCTCTTCACCTCCCTCCTGTCATCTGTTTCCTGTCTCTCACCGTGTTTGTTTCTTAGGTCCTTGACCTTCTCCGGAGCCTGCTCCACCTGCTCCTCCTGTGCCCTCCTTGCCTTCCTTGGATTTGTCTCCTTTACCCTTCTTTCCTCCTCCTCCTCCTCCTTGTTTCTCAGACTTGTTTTCCCTCTCCTTGCGGTTTTTGTCCTCTCCTCCAGTGGCTCCAGCAGCAGCCACTGGTTTGTATTCCTCTCCAGTGAGCGTCTTGTACTTGGTCTTCAGGTCCAGGAGAGTCTTCACAGCTTCATCTACCTTCTCCTGTAATAGAAGGACAGTTGCTGTTTTCTCTCCAATGCTAACTTGATTAATTCCACTCTGCAACTGGTTCCTTACCTTCGGGGCCTTCTCAGACTTTAACTTTCTCACCAGCTCACCCTGTTGGGCGACCTGTGAGAAAAGGTTCTGGGCTTCTGGGGAAGAGCTGGACTGGGTCTGAGCAGAGCTGGCTGGGGTTTGCAAACCTGGTTTGTAATCCTGTCCAGTCTGCTGTTTGTACTCTGCTTTCAGAGCCAACAGCTGTTTCACTGCAGCATCTATCTCATCCTGATGAACAGTCAACATAAAGACAACCATTTAGTTAAAGCAGCAGGAACAGTTGCAGATTACTTAGAGTATAACCGTTCTGAAAGAAACACTGGTAGTAGATGGATATTTGGTCTCACCTTTGAGGCCTTTGCAGCCTTCAGTTTCTTGACCACTTCACCCTGCTCAGCAACCCGCTCATAGAGGCCGGTGGCAGCAGGGGCAGTGGCAGGGCTGCTCTTCACTGGGGCAGGGGCTTGCTGAACTGGAGCTGCCCCGGGCTTGTATTCCTGACCTGTAGCCTGTTTGTACTCTGCCTTCAGGAGGAGGAGCTGTTTCACTGCTGCATCGACCTGGTCCTGAGGACACATGAACAATGATACTACAAGTCTATTCAGATCCCAAACATTTTACATGCAAAATAAACTATTTATGATTTGTTAAGTATAATCAAAGTAAAAGAATATAGAAGATACTAATTTTTAACAAGTCTGAACCAAATCTGCTTAACGTCAATGTGGGCGGTCGACTTTGAGCAGATTTGAGCAAAAGTGACCAAACAATCCACAAACAGTCCTCAGATTTTGATTCAAATATTCAGTTCAGTTAATTTGTACAGAAATGTGTGACATTATCTTTCAACAACTGAGACCAGCCAACTTTAAACCAGTGAGAAAAGTGCAAGGAGACAAATGCTTTAAACTCTCAGGTTATGCATCAAATCAGTTTTACCTTTGTTAAAAAAAAACACTGTTAATTTAAGGATCCTATCACTTGTTAAAAGTTATGGATTGAGAAAAGAATTTTAGAGCCTTTCAGATTCACTACCATTCTAATATAGACAGACACAGTGCAAAACTCTTCACTAAATTCTAAAACAAAAATTAAATTTAAGTGGTTTTGGACAAATTTTAGTTCATTGATATTAAATAACAAACTCGAGGAATGTTTAGCTGTAAAATGTAGCAATTTTACTCTGTAGTCTGATGGTTAGTCAATGTCAATTTTTTTTCCTATATTTTCTTGTATGACTTTGTTACCAGTTATTGAAAATAATTTGCTGCATAAACATAGTTATTCAAACTTATATTTTTTGGCTTTTATATGCACCAGTTTATATTTAAAGGTTTTTCAATGCTACATCCCTGCTGTCTGCAACAGTGCACTGGAATACCTTGGGGGCTTTTTCAGACTTCAGTTTCCTTACAACATCCCCCTGCTGTGCAACACGCTCATACAGGCCAGAGGGAGAGGTGGACGAGGAGCAGGAGGAGGAAGAGGAAGAG
Organism: Ctenochaetus striatus; assembly: GCA_034780835.1. NCBI lineage: Eukaryota > Metazoa > Chordata > Actinopteri > Acanthuriformes > Acanthuridae > Ctenochaetus > Ctenochaetus striatus. Next base: position 4,749,256 of record JAUZTA010000001.1, read on the forward strand.
GAGGTGGAGGAGGTAGTTGCAGGAGAAGGAGCAGGAGAAGGAGCAGAAGAAGCAGGAGTGCCAGGGGCCATCCCTGGTTTGTAATCCTGACCGGTCAGCTTTTTAAACTCTGCCTTGAGAACGAGGAGCATCTTCACTGCTACATCAATCTGGTCCTGTTACCACCAACAAACCAGCGTATTGTTGAAGGGAGTTAAGGATTTATGTGACTGCCATGTAAATGATGTGGGGACATGAGCGGTCACTGGACAAATTATGTGGGACACGTGCAACGAGCAAGCAGACAAACGACTTTGGACGCGAGAATTCACTGAACAACGAATGAGGACATGGGAAATGACTGGACAAGTCACCAAATACAATATTAGTGAACAGACGGAGGGAGGTGAGTGCTGATTGGACCAGCAGGTGTGGACATGAACACTGACTGGACAAAAAGTTTTGGACATTATTGGTAATTTGACAAATGTCCAGGTACCTTGGGTGCCTGCTCCGCCTTTAGCTTCCTGACCATCTCACCCTGCTGGGAAACACGGGCGTACAGGCAAGAGGTGGAGTCTGCTCCTGAGGTGGGTGGGGCAGGAGCAGAGGAGGGAGGAGTCATACCTGGCTTGTAGTCCATTCCTGTCTCCTGTTTGAATCGTTCCTGCAGAGACAGAGAGAAAGAGTGAGAAAGAGGATAATATTGCAATTCTTAGAAATAATTATGAGTTATTCAGTTTATGAGTTTTTAATTCCAGTGGATGTACCTTGAGAGAAAGCAGCTGCTGAACCGCCTTGTCCACTTGGTCTTTAGGAGCCTTGGCGGTTTTTAGCTGGCGGACAGTGTCGCCTTGCGCTACAATGCTTGAGAACAAGTCAGTGGCTGAGGTTGAGGCAGGTGCTGTGGCAGAGGTTGAGGTGGGGGCAGTCTTGGCAGGGACAGCAGACTATGACAAGAGGTAAGACAGATTTAGAGACACTTCTTGGTACTACAGACATCAAAGTGATAACTACAAGTCAATCTTGGCCTTTCCTGAAAACACCTTTCCTTTAGTGACTGAAGACTGATAACAGCATATCTACCCTGAGAGTTGGACAGGACTTTATTGTTACCATAGCAGCGTAAGGTAACAGACCTTAATAAGAAGCAGGGTTATATCATTGATTGGAATTTATTTCTAAGTCCCTCAGTTTCATTTGTGAATTTGGTAATATTTAAGTAAGAAGCTTTGTACTAAGTACGAAGTTTAGGTGTATTCCCTTTCCGTAACTGAGATCAGTGATCAAAAACAACAAGGAGAAAATGCAACGATTATGTTGTTGAATTTATAAAAATAGAGGAACAGAAATATAGCTGCCTGTAATACCTACTTGGCTTCAGCAAACTATGAGCAGCCACAAGGAATTTATCCACTCTTGTTTCTTACCACTGGCTTCTGTCATGAACTTTTTTTATTTGTTTGTGTTGACAAAGTCCCTGGTCAATATTTGAGGTGATTTTTTTATTTGATTATGATTTTTATTCTAAGGAAATGCAACCGGTAAAATATGAGCCCTTACTAAAGGACACCAGTAGAGTCCAACTTTCATTTTTTCAACCTTTCCATTTAAGGTTATCTTTTAATTATCTTTTAATATTTTTATCATATGTTGCACAGACTGTAAAGCCCCTTGGGGAAAATATCTGATACTAGGCTATGTAAAAAAAAAAATTTGTCTTGACTACCTCAAGTTCTTGCCATTAGTTGCTGCAACTAGTATTATGTTGTCCAGTTAGAGTGTTTAGTGCTTTGTTCACTCTCTTGCTGTACCCTGGTCATTCTGTAGCCAGAATGCTCTTATATCAGGAGCGATTATTGGCCTGAAAATCCATTTTAATGAAGACTACATCTATAATTTTACAGGTTAGGTGAGGTGAGGGGCAGCACAAGTCTGATTTACAGATAAAATTATGGATCATTTGAGTATCATTGAAAAAAATGTGGTAATTACATTCTTTTCAAGCACTCACTGTTTTGCTGGAGGCCTGGTTCTTGCTCTTGTCCTTGGATCCAGCAGTCGGCATCTCCTTGACATGCCCATCAGGAATGTAGAGCAGGACACACGGACTTTCCTTACAGCTGTTGGGACTGTAGATGATAACATCCGTGAGATACAACCGACAGGAAGACTACGATTGAAACACAGCAGCATAACCGTGATACTGCAAATCCAGATTTGTACTTTGTGATCCCCATGAAGTCCTTTTTTGCTGACCTGATTGGCTCATAGGGCTGGTCACAGATGTAGAAGCCCCGTCTCTGAAGCTGGATGATGTCTCCCTTCTTTAAGTGCTTCAGACATGGATCTCCAAGCATCTTCTCCTCAGACTGAAAGAGAGTGAATAAGAAAAAGTCAACAAAAGTTGTAAAAATGGCCACAGCAAAAGTTACACATACTGCAATGTGAAGGACACACACAAGCACACAGTGCAGAACAGACCTTGCTGTCTTTATTAATGTAGTCTTTAAAGTCGTCATCTTTGGTGATGACAGCTTTGGAGATGAGAGGCTGGTAGTTGATGCAGATGGTGGGCAGCAGGGGGGCACTGTTTGTGTCAGCCAACCATGTGATCTTTGTTGTCTTCTTGTAGTCCTTGTTCTCCAGGTTCAGCCGAGCCTCCATGGACACAACCTTACCATCAGCCCCTCTGAGTCGTGAGAAAGAGAGAGTGCATTCAGGTAAAAAAGCACATAAATCAGTTCAAATGGCTCCATGATTCCCAACGACAATATGGATTATTTGAGCAATGTTGCCTACATACTTGTTGATCTTGGTGATGATGAGGTTGCCCCAGTTGATGAAGGTGACCATCTCTCCCACTGAGAAGGTCTCAGCATCGGCTCCTTCAACCAGAACGCGGGGTCCGTACCAGACCTTCTTCATGCCCACATCTGGGTTCTGGATGGACACAAGAGGATTCATTTGATTCTTTTTCAAAGTGCCCATTTACATCTGAGGTAGAATTTCTGTTCACCTTAATTACAATACATATAGTCAGTAACAACTTTAAAGGCTATGGATTGCCTAATATCTATGAGGGTCTTCACAAGTACAGAAGGACAATTGTGGTTGTATGTATATGCATATGTGTGAAAGAGAGACAATGAGAGGGGGAAAGAGACAGAACGACCTCTAACCTTTGGGTGTTTGGCCACTTCCTTGACTTCCTCTGTAGCTTCTGTGACTGAAACAGGAACCACATAGGAGCTGGACAGAGCTGTGTACCTGGGAGCTACTGGGTCAATAACCTAACACACACACACACACACACACACAGACAGAGACATACACACAGACGAACACAGGTCAGTAAAAGAAACTTTACAAGTGACTTAATCTACTCAAACAGAATGCTGATCATGAAGGACAAAGCAGAAAATGATGCAAAGTTATTCAAAACAGCTTTTTTGAAAAAACAAAATAATGAAAGACACAATATGAACCAACTCAGTAGGTGATAAGTGGAAAGAGGAAAACACACAAGAAGTGAAATGAGGGGAGGAAATATTTGATGAGTAAACCATGAGTGTGCAAAG
>JAUZTA010000001.1:4773093-4788876 GCA_034780835.1 Ctenochaetus striatus
GCATAAGTAAACACTCAATAAAAAATAAAGGTAGGATTAATTTAATGAATTTGTCCATGATACCTAGGAACTTTCTGAGCACACAATCACAACTTGACACATAAAATGGTCAGCTGTGAACAAGAGACTGGGAAAAACATCTTAAAGTTGTCAGTGTAATATATTGCAATATGAAATGAAAGGTTAAATTCCATGAGGTCTTTAATTTTTTTTTTTGTTAATCTTTTTCTCTCTAATTTTTTTCAATTTTATCAGCTGTTGTATGAGCACACAGATCCAGTTCCTGGTGAGGAAAGGTGGCCTGTGATTGGTCAGTTCTCTAGCATAGGCTCTATGGGTCTGGATAAGACCAAATGGTTGGCAGGGGAATTTCAGCGTACCATGACCACACTGGGAAAATCTTCTCTCCGCTCAGACCCCCCCATACACTTGGTACGTTCCACTGACACAAACTTGGTCTGTTTCTTGATGCAGCTTTCACATGCAATAAGAAAGATAATACAAAAAATGCAATAAGGGTTGCATTACATTATATTACAAGAACACTTAGTTATATAGATCCTTACCCGCTCTGGTGGGTCCTTGCAGGACCTTTGATTGCTTAAAAGCAATTTGGAAACGTTTCAGACACCATAATGTTTGATAGATATTAGTTTCTTGTAATATGTCAACATTTTCTGTATGTCTACAACTGAAAGGACAATGAACCATTTTATAAATTGAAGTAGGTCCAGGTAAGGCTATGTAAGAAGAAAAAATACATATGTCAGAAAATTTAATCACATAGGCAATAAAACACACCCTTGCATAGTGCATTACTTTAAGTGCTTTTGTTGCTACAACCTTACTGGCTCTGGAATGACCAACAGCATGTGGTTTCTAGTGCAAAAACATATTATTTTAAGAAACAATTTTGAGTCAGTTTATATCCCCTAATGACTCCTCTCTCTTTGTGCTGCTGTTCTTGGTATTAATCATTATCTGATACATTTTTGTCTACATTTCAGAAAAGGATGCATGACCTCATTGTAAAATGATCAGAGTTTGTGTAATGGGTTGATCTCTTGCAGCTGTATCCATCAGTTGAGGATGTGAGGATGAGTTTAGAAGGCTACCCAGGTGAGTTTTTAACATTTGAATAGTCCATGTGATGACATGTTGTGTATTGTTGAGGTCACATGCAAATAAAACAACCTTTACTAAATGCAGGAACTTTTTGTCACATCTCAATCAATTTCAGCAGGTTTTCTTGCTTGCTGGTTTTTTGTATTTATCCAGGCACCTCAAACCTCAGTGTTTTATGATGCTGTGTGATTAGGTTGTGATGTGCATTTCTTTTGCTCTCCAGCGGGAGGCTCTCTTCCATACAGCATCCAGACAGCTCAGAAACAACTCTGGCTGCACTCCTACTTTCAGTAAGTTCACTTCTGCTGATTGAAATTTGTTTCTATTGTAGTTGTACTTCTATGTTACGCCTCCTCTGTAAGACTAGCTAACCAGTCATCATGTGACCTTTTCTTTGACTCGTTATACCCGTTATGCAAATTGCTGTAGCTGGTCACACTGTAAAAGTCCTTACATCTTCATAGCAATAACATTTAAAGTTTCATGGAACAATGCAATGTACGCGATGGTTTAAGTAACGTAAAGATCTACGGCTTATACGGCACTCTTCATACATTCATTAAGTTTTATTTTGTGAATGAGTAACATACTCTTGTTTTCATGTCTGTGCGTAGCCGTTGGAAGGCTAATGCAACAGGAAGGAGTCACGCCATGCCACACATCAAGACGTACATGAGGGCATCGCCAGATTTCACCGAGCTTGCCTGGTTCCTTGTCACAAGGTGTGTGTGTGTGTGTGTGTGTGTGTGTGTGTGTGTGTGTGTGTGTGTGTGTGTGTACGCTCTGTGTTTATTCAGTTTAATTATGTAACATTCTATAATTTCTGACCTCCACCAAATTCTTATTCATGGATATAAATTCCAGAAAATTTACATCTTTGCTTCTTTATAGGCAGATTATATTTAATTTTTTCATTTCTATTTAAAATCAGCTGTATTTTTTCATGTAGGACTGACAGAAAGATGACTTTTAACACATTTATTTCCCACCTCTTTAATAATTTGCAATTGACTGTACGTTAGATGTAAGACATAATCAGTGATAAAACATGCTCGTATTATATTTGTATGCATTTTTTCTTCATGTTTCTCATTATTCTGTGAAGTTGACAGACAGTTAATGACAGCGATTTGTGCCCCCCTAATGTAAATGAATAGAAATATTGATTTCAGGTTGTTTTTAATGCTGAGATGACTTACACACATGGCTGAATTAAAACACTGAAGCCTGTTTGTTTCTTTGTGTGTGTGGTCCAGTGCCAACCTGTCCAAAGCGGCATGGGGCGCTCTGGAGAAGAACAACACTCAGGTGATGGTTCGTTCGTACGAGCTGGGAGTCCTCTACGTGCCCTCCGCCTTTGTAAGAACAACAAGCACGGACAAACAGTAGCTCCATAATAACATGTCATCTTCAACAGTAAATGTTTTCATCCTTCAAATGGTGTAGAAGGAAAAATATTGCACTTGCTAAAAATTGATAAGAACTTCACTGAGCTGCTGTGTAGTAACGTGTGATGTGATGGCTTTTCCCCTGCAGAACATGAAGACTTTCCCGGTTAACAAAGATCAATTTCCAGTATCCTCCTCATCCTCTGGTTTCCCTGTGCCCTTTGACCTCCCTCCTACATGCTACTCTCCTAAAGGTACAAGTGTGTGTGTGTGTGTGTGCATGTATTTACAGAGTGGATTAGTCAGCAAGTGCATGATCTCTCACCCAACCTTTGACCTAAGCTTAACTGCAGGTTAGAATTGATTCTCTCAGGTGTAACCTTCATTAAAACAACACATGATCTGTATTAACACTGTTAATTCCCTTTTATTTTGTAAAATTATAAAGTAAAAAAAGGGATTTTTTTTCCTGTTATTCAAATTTTCTTTCAGTGTCAAATTTAACTCTATGGGGTTAAACCTTAGTTAAACCATCAATCAATCGTGCAGCAGGCATGTATTCACATTTTGATGAGTGCTGACCCTGTTTTTAATGCTTTTCTAATCACAAATTTATTGCTGTGTGGATGTGTGTTGGTTGTGAGGCAGGGTATTTTTTCATTGTTTTATTGTACGAAGCACTTTGTGTTACATTTCATATTTTAATACCTTTGAGAAGATGAGGATCTGTGGTTTTCAGGACTTTTGCATGTTGATTGCATTAGCAATTCAAAAGCTAATAAACATTAAAAATAACAGCAACTTTTAGTCTTTGGCAACTATTTAGGTCTTCGAAGGTCAAACAATATCTATCAGTGCACACAATGTTAAGCAGTCATCCTGCAGTACTTCTCTGTAGGTTTCCAGAGTTTAGTTATCAGTAAAGCTGATATGCAGCCATGTCACCAATGTTCTGCCAAGCCCATTTGTGAAACACAGTGAAGAAGAAATACATAAATCATTTTATTTTCTGGCTCCAGTGGGAAAAAAGGGTTTGCATGTCATTTATCTCCATTTTAGCAATATTTTCTGATGATTATTTTAGAAATAATTACTTTAAAAGTCACAGTGAGGTTAATTCAAAGCATGTCATATCATGTAGATTATTTATAAAGCAATCCAATCTAACTTTTTTCAGAACATCGGGGTATAATTTAAAATTAATGGGATCTATGAGATACCAGTCAGATAAAAGCTGTGATAAAAGCATGTACTTCCTCTTTGACAGTAAAAAGAGGACACTGCAGCAACATAAATGCCGCCCCTTTGTCCGATGTAATAATGTCCCCTTTATTTCTGAAACCACAGCATTCACATTTAATTTCACTGATCCCTTTTCTTTCTCTGTTTTCAGATCAGCCTTGGATCTGGAACATTCCGTACAACCAGGCTCCCGACACACACGGCAACATCTGGGTTCCCTCCTGAACACACACACACACACACACACACACACATGCGCTCGCACACACACACACGCACACACACACACACACAGATATACAGACCTCTTTTTTTCTTTAAAGCTGCTGTTTGTGACTGTCAAGACTATGTCTTGGTGCTAGTTTTCAGTTACATTTATTTTTATATTTTATACTGTACTTCATGTTTTCTACCAATAAATAAAATAATGTTGTCATTGTCTGAAAGTGATGTTGTCTGTTTCAAGATATACTGTGAAAGGAAATGCATCATTAGTTTGGGTTAAATATTTATCTTTAGTTTTCTGTCCAAAAAAGCACATAATATACACATTAATGACCAAAACAGCATTCTCAGTCACAGAGAGAGTTTGGTTAGCATTAATTGTATTATCTCTTATAGTGTTTTTGTTATTTCATTTTTGTTTAATATCGCAGACGCACCGTAGGCCCCCCTTAGTGTTCGCAGTTCGCAGAGAACTAATTTGACCTTAAATTAGTCCAAAGGTCAAATTCAGCAAGTCTCTGAGTTTTACTGAGAAACAGAGCATGTCATAGACCATATCTACTGAATCAAAATTGCTTTGCAGCATGTTTCACAACTGTTCTCTATATGCTTACTCATCGGCAAGTGTTTGTTCTTTCCCTGGCATCATTGATAAAAACTGAAGTTAAATAAATGGGAGAAAGCTACTTAATAAAAATGTGCACACTTAGCAAGGAGCATATCATATGCAGAGTATAGTCTGTTAATAGTTTACCACACTTTTCCTTACACACAGTACTGATTCTTAGTCCTGCTAAGTCAGAACACACAGCACTGCAGGTTTTCAACTCACCGGGGGGATAATTGTATTCCCATTGTCTCCCAGGTGTTTATTAGTCACTGATTAGGCAGCTAAAATGCAAACCCGCAGGACGCTGAATAATGAGCTGATCTAAAGAAATGCCATACCCTCAGTAAGTTCCTTCAGGTCTTGACACATCAGCAGCATTCTGGGTAAAAATGTTCCGAGACACTGTTGTCAGCTTCAGGAGAGTCACATGGAAGATAACGATCCATGCACTTTTTGTTCCAAATGCTGAAATGTCCCTTTTTATGACTTATATCTAACCAGAACAAATATGTCTTTGACCAAGTTAGACATTTTGGCTCAAAGCCACATTCGAGTAGTGCTTCAGCATTGACCAAATAGTCAACTTAGATATCCCGAAATGCCCTTATCATTTGCCTCAGCGCCTGCTCCAGTTAGCTGAAGCTCCACAATGTTGTGACAGAAGTTTAAAAATAAACCTAAACCATAACCTGGACCTGGACCTGAGCATAGGATCATGGTCATGTGTAGGTAGGCTGTCTGTTTGATGCAGTGCAGACCAGCGTTTTATGTAAAGCTACTGAAAGTTTTCATGTCAACAGTGAAAGAGAAGAAAAACCACTGTCTGATTCTGTTTTGCAGATTAGTGGGTACATTACAGCTCAGAACAAGGCGCTTGGGAGAGCTTTTGCAAAAGAGCTAATATTAGGTACAATGCAAAATGTTATCTTGAGTGTCTGTTTGTGTGTTTAAAAGAGTTGACCAAATGTTCAAACTGCAGATAAATAAAAAAATAAGGAACAGAAATTGTTTTCAGTGATTTTCAAAAGGTGAAAAGAAATAGACTATTTTAAAAAAAAACGTTTGACAAATTGTCTTGAGGCATAAAATAGCTAGCATAAAAGTCCTGGGTAGACAAAATATTGGAGACACCTGACAGTGTGCCCTCATTGTTCATGGAGTTGTCTCAGCGCCTCTCTGCCACTGTCGACAAGAGCTGAACACCGTAAACCTCAAACACCCAGCAATATCGCAGGGATATTGGATTTCAGTCGTCACCTGGTGTGTCTAATAAAGTGGCACCTCTGTGAGTACAGTAAGTTCTGCAAACTTCGACTCCCGTCGTTCCTTGCGTCATTATGTCAACATGGCGCCTGTCTGCCGGACAAAAGGCGAATCTGTCTGACGGCGGATTGAAACCCAATTAGAAACAGAGGAGACATTTTGGGAAAACTGTCAGTGTCTGTGTGTTCTCGCACCTCAAGGCAATAGATACATGGTAAAAGAAACATCTGCGGAGGCTCTTTGACTGGAATATTAAGGTAGGCAAAGTCCTGCAGCTCCAACTACTGCTTTCTTAAAACGGTCCTGCTAGCCCGATACATCTCCTTTTCTCTTTACGGTGTGAAGTGAAAACTCCTTAAAAATTTCGGCTGTGCTGCGGCATTTCATTTGGCGGCTACAGTTCACACTGTCCGAGCTCATATTACCGGTCTTATCGGAATAATAAAAAGGCAGTCTATTATTCGGCATACAAGTAGTTCATTAAGAAACACATATTTGGACACAATGTCAACTTTTCTAATAGGTCCACAATGCTCTATATCACGATTCATATCGTTTTTTTTGAGGGGGGTAGAGTGTAGTATTTACAGTGTACAACGGGTCAACCAGTGATAAAATGTTAAAGTTGGGCTTTGAGTGATTTAGTTAAGAGGAAATATGCCGAACTGAGGAGTTTTTCTTCGTTATCATTTAAACGTCTTAAGACACCCTCTATCGGGCATGCGTGCCTGTTTTCCAGTGCAAAAATGAAATCGTGTATTTTTGCAATGGGATTCAGTGTCATAGTCGATCGTCTCTGGAGATTACCAATCCCCCTGACATTTGGGACTGCTACGGCGTAGTCTCCGACCACATGAGCCACTTGTTCTTTTTGGTTAAATTTCGGGTTTCAATGCCATTTAAAAGGTTGCACGCTGTAATTAAATGACTTTTGTCTATGTGCTCAGCTGTCTCATGTTTGCAACCAGGCTACACTTTGTGCCACGTCTGGGTAGGATCTTAGGCAGGCTACTAACACAGGAGTATTAATACAGTTTCTCTTTAACGCGTTAAGCTTAAATGAGACATAAGCCTCCATGTACAGCAAACACATTGAATTTATTTTGGAGAAAAACAGATTTATAGACATAGATAAAAAAGACAGCCTGGTCTTGCAGGGAATGTAGCTGTATGATGAGTGAACTGGATAGTGATTCACAGCCTCAACCAAGAGACACTTGGACAGGCTGTCGATGTATTACAATAGCATCCTCTGGAGAACTTCTTTGCTTCAGGGGAGGTTAAAGGTCAGGTCAAGTTTGGTTTAGCTGTGGAGCTGGTAGGCGTTCAGAGCCTTGCTCAAGACAAATCACGCAGGATTGTGTAAAGGCACATTGCTTTTTGAGCCAAACAGTATTACCCTGATTGTGCCTTCAGTGTTTGTGCATGTGCCCAAATTCCTATGCCTGGACTTCCTGCTGTTGCCGCTAAGCAGAAATCTCTTAAGGAGTTGAAGAGTGCCAGTCAGCACTATTTGATTACTAGTCCCTATATCCCCACTTGCACACACACTCTTTCCCTGCCTCACATAATCACACTGTAACACACAGTCTCAGTTTCCGTGTTTTACTCTTTTGCTGTCAGTGCACTAAAGCCTGAGCCCTTCAGCTAAGGTCCGCCAGAACTTCTAAAGCTTCCAGCCTCAATTTAAATCTGGATCATGGGATGCTGGGCTATTTCTTCTGAGATAAAATTTGAAGTAATTTCGTTGGCTACTTTGTCCTAACTCTACCACCGGGATCGTTTGGTCCTATTTCCACAGAGTGTGAAAAAATCAAAGCTTGAACTCAAACTGATGTTGTGGCACTTGCAGTACACAAATATAGAATTCCTACCCTGGTGTGGTTTGCTTTGGAAAGATGCATGATTGATGTGATACATTCTTATCTACGAGGCTATGATAAATAATTTGTCTGATTCTTTTTTTGGGGCAGGAAGGAAAAATTCTGTTTGCCTCCTTGTCACATGGTGTCATTGTGCATCTGAAAGCCACTGTGTCTTGGTACAATGGGAGCACCTTTTAAAGGAACATTGGTTTCCTGCCAAAGCGGCTGCTAGAACACTAATTTAGTGAATAGATTAGGTCAAAATAGCTCTGTTTTTCACTGGGGGCTTTTTCTTTATTTGTTAAAAAACACTGTCCAAATGTTTTGAAAAAGAATATTTGTCATTACAAGTCAAATTTTCTTTTCTTTTTTAAAACTCTCATCTGTTTGTCTTAATCTTGTTGTACAAACTGATTGTTTTTCATTCCAGCGAATATGAAAATCCACAATTTTCCAGGTCCTTTTCATAAAATCCTACATTTTGAATGAAAAGTGTGTTCCTCTTTTCAAATGTTTGTGGAGATATGTCGCTAAGTAGAGATAAGATGTCTATTCTAGTCAAACCTTCTTGCTCTTAACTGCACAGTCAATATGTGCATTTTTGCAAGGTTATCACTGATCTTATGTGGATCAGTTAAATTGCACTTATTTACACTTTGTACCATAGATTATGTTCAGTTTGCTTCTGCTGTGCATTGGGAGTAGTCCTCACAGGTCACAATGCATGGTAAACTGAACTAGATAAAACCTCTCCTCATTATAGAAATAGAAGAGGAATGGCTGAAATTGTTTTTAGAGCTGTCTTTCTAGTCTTACTCAGACAAGAGCGAGGACATCAGGTACTTAGAAGCATAAGAAGGCAGATTTGATTAAAAGTTATTTGGTGTGGCACTCTGGTGGTCTTGAGGTTAAGGCATCTATCGTGACCGGCAGCATCTCCTGTTTGCATTTGGCTTGGGACCTTGTGTAGCGTGTTATTTTCCCTCCCTTTTTATTCTTAATTTCCTGTCATCTCTCTGCAGCCAACTATCAAATAGAGGCATAAAAGATGATATCGACGAAGAAATGCACATTAAATAAAAAAATGCAACAACTTTTGTCACTTTAAATATAAAAAAAAATGTTGAGTCAATATGTTGAGTTTATTATAGATTCAGTTTCCTTGCATACTTTACTTGCTTGGAGAAATGTTGTTTACACTGCAGACGTTTCAGGCCTTTGTGTTGCAGCTGTGCTATAAGTAATGGTTATAAGTGATATGGGCTGTACCAGATAGTTAGAAGCTTTGAGGCTGTTTGTAATTTTGACATTTGAATTCTAAGCCAACATTTGATATATCATGAGTTAATGAAGGTTTTGCAACTTCAGTTTAGAAGATTTTAATGTTTATTGCAACTTAGCCTTATCAGCTGCAGAGCCAGTGTGCACATGCACTCTGTGACACAGAAGCCTTCAGTTTAAATAGGCCATCACTTGTGATCTGGAACCAATCAGAGAGTGCTGTGAGCGGGACACAAAGCCAGGCTACAGAATGGTGACTAGAGGCGGATACATATATATGTGTATAAATTTTAATCAGTTAAGGTGTTTAATGTTAGTTTTCTATGCTGCAGAACGTGGTTTCTTATTGGGAGCAGATGGGGTGATGATGCTGATAGTCACTAGCCGAATTTTAAGAAATAGCCCTCTGGGTAGTGCCACTTCCTAATCCTCTCTTGCTGAACTTAGTGCACTGAATGGTACAGTAACTCATATTTCTTCAAAGATTTTTTTAGACTTGTCACAACAGTTAATATGAATGCTGACAAAGTTATTTTTGGGACTTCCAGTTTATGTTCCATCAACACGTCAATCACTTATACACCACAAATCTATCATATTGATGCTAAACCGAATGGGTTAGTTACAATTCCCAAAGGAGGACCAACTTTTTAACACATCAAAGGATTTATGATGGAGACTCAGTGAGATTAACAGGGCCAAATGGTCGCCCAAAACTCCCACAGAATGAAGATGGGGTCTTTCTTACAGTTTGGAATCATCAGACCTCGTCTTTGAGTATCATTTACTGTTAATATCACCGGCTGTGAGAAACATCAAAAGACTGTAAATAACTTCAGTTCATTCTCTCTGTCATTACACACATGTACACACACACACGTTCACACACAGATACAGAAGAAGAACTCGCCTTGAAAACCCCCTTTCCCATATGAGGGAGCCTGGCAGATAAGACCAAGATTGTAAAAATTCCTGCCCTATAGCCAAGAATTTTTGTCAGTGTTGCTGTCCTCGCAGCATGCTGTTGAAATCATGATAAAATAACTGTTTTATCTAAGGGTGCAACGATTCATCAATTTTTATTCCTACAATCTAACTACACTGCTGAGCAAGTTGTCCTTCACGGGGGACATATATGAATTTGAAATTGCTTTGCAAGGTAAATCTATTGTATCTATGCTATAAATATTGAACATTGTATTTAAGCATAACAGACTACATAAGGATTTATTTTAGCATTTCGGTTTCACTGTGTGTGTGTGTGTGTGTGCGTGTGTGTGATGTCATTGGTATGCGCCAGCAGAGCCCAACTCAGAAAGATGATGACAGAATGAAGCATGAAATGATGATTTTGATAATACCAAAAACAAAATGCAATTATTTTTCCTCAGGTTGAATGATTAGAGGGTTAACTTGCTACTTCCATTTCCTTTGTTTTTTATTATAAAGGAGCATTGACAAGAGTGTTCAACCTGAAGAGAAGTGGACTGTGTTTTATTTTGTTAAATATTGCACTGCCTTGTTTCTTAACTGAATCAGCATGTCCTTCATAAGTTGCACTTCAAATAAAAGATGACCGAAATTTACATTAATGATTGTGTTCACTTGTTTATATCCATAGTTTATTTATTATCCCTGATATTCTCTGACATGAAAAACTTCTAGGAATCCTCACCTGCACTGTCCATTATCCAGGTATTTAATTCACAGTCACACTGGTTGAATTTTTGGCAAAAAATATTACTGCATTGATTTTTAAGTCACATGGTATTTTATTGGTCTAAATGAGCCAAATATTGCCATTTGATCAAATCGGAGCTCTATCCATTTGTCACAATGTTGGGCATATCCAGTCCAAAAAAATACATATCCAAAGTAAGGAAAACTGTACTGTGTCAGTATGGACCATAACCAAAAACCAAAACCAACATACATCATTTAAATTTTTTGGTTGCATTTTCATTAGGCTAGAAAACTGCCATCTATCAACATCATCTGATGTTGGGTAATTTGTAAATACTTCGATATACATTTCTCATCACAGCTAGTAAAAGACATGTTGTAAAACCTCAATTTTTCAGAGTGGTAATGTTAGGAATTATTTAGTCCTTTATTTCAATAGTTATCTAATGACTAATTTGCTGTTCCTTGCTAAACTTTTGATCACGGATAGTGTAAACATTAATCCATTCATTATGCAATATCTTGCATGTAACCAATTAAAAATTTAAAGTTTTTCAAATGTGTAACCACATGCATCTGAGACAGTGATGCAGAATACAGCATTCTGATTGGTGGAAAACCATCAACATGCTGTGACATACACCCTTAATCCTCAGAGGATAAAACACCCAGAAACTTAAATTTTCTAACCCTAACCCTAACCTTAACCTTAACCTTAACCCTTTTAACACTTTCTCTACCTTTTCTCTTACTTTAGTGTCATTCATTTTTTCTTTAGGCTCCTACTTCTTTTAAACTCCCAGCACTTCCTTTTTCATTGCTTGTTTTGCTCATTTTGACTTCATTCTGAAACCTCAATTGATCCTTTGAATGTAAAGAAATGACATATTTTAGTGTAAACTACATTAGTTTAGTAGAAAATTACAATAACAGCAGTGTGGAAAAATTAAATGATAAACACTTTAAAAGATACTACCCTAAAAAAGCATAAAATAAGGTTATTTCAACACAAAACATTGTTTTTTAACCAGTGATTAGGTGAAAACAAACTAGGTAAGGTTCTGATTTTGGCAGACTTTTGCAGTCCTGTATTGATCTTAACTATCAGTCTAAGTTTGTACGGCGTGACTCATCCTGCACAGCAGAGAGAGAAAATATGGAGCTTGGCTGCCTGAGATGTAAATTTTCTTGGCATTTTTCCCCACACACACACACATATACACTCGCCCTCACCCTCCCTCTGTATATAAGTGTTGACATGTCTGCTGACGTTGATTCTCTGCTGTGGCCTTTTTTTTCCTCTCTGCATCAAATAAGAAAGCATTGAGGCAGATGTGTTAGCTCATTTCTCTGCTCAGCTGTTTTGACAGATTATTATTTGTTTTACAGACATGAACAATCAGTGCATGTTTGAAAGTACATGGAGTATCATAATACAAATTTAGATGGAAGAACCAACAATCCAAGCCAAGTTAAAATGAATATGCTTCTGGCTTGATAAAATACCCTACATTAAGTTTTTGGATAACATTATATGATTTTCAGCTTAAAAAATGTATCCACTTTATATAAAAGCTTGTTTTTTTCACGCTGGAGGAATGTACTTCATATCTGGATAGCAGCTGCTGAGCTCTGATGTTGGTGTGAGTGTGTGTGTGAGTGTGTGTGTGCATGTGCTGTAAATCTGCAGGCAGGAAGCAAACACACTGTGACTGTCTGTACTTCCATTTTATTGTGCGATGGTCTCATTGGTATGGGTTTTTTTTGGGGGAGTGTTCAGTAAAGTTCAGATGGGAAAGCACAGTCACTTATGAGCTAAAATGCATCAGTTAATTATCCAGAAAAAGAAACTGTTGATGGTCTATCTACCAGACTTCTTTTTTTAACAGTAAAATAGACTTTTTTTTGCAATAGCCACTCAACATATTTGCATTCTTTGATTGCCTATCTGCCTTTCCTTAGTGGGTTTCAAATTGTGCCTTCATGCATGAGGGATTTACAGAAAAGAACAATGCATGAACTGGACGTGATGTGGAAGATGATAAACCAGGACAGAATTATGTTTACATTCAGTGTTTCTCAACAAAATCTAGCCTGTTGTGGAGGTGTTAGAAAAATGTTCTGTGCATTACTCACTTCTTTTAAGTATTAAGTAGTCTTTTTAAGTAGTTTAAGTATTTATTTTTTTGCTTTTTAAAGATTACATCATATTATATATTCATGGTTTTGCACTGCAGTGTTCTTAATAGTTTCACTGGTGCATTTTAACACTTCTGCTGTTCATTACTGCCAACAACTGTCTTCCAGCAGAATATTGTGAAACAAATGACACAATATGAACACAATGTGTAGTGTATGCACCCTACAACTAAAAGAGAAAATCCTAAAAATGTTGCTGTGTACTAATGATAGTAAACTTTTGAGTATCTTCCAGTGGAACAGTTTTCCATATTTGCTGAAGTAAACAAGTTATCATTAGTTTTAATGAACTTTCTACTTGCATATTTAAATCAGACATTCAAATTTACTAAATTTGAGAAAGTTCTGTTTGCTGTATAATACTGTGGCATATTGTTTCGTGTGTGTAGTGCTGCTTACAGCCTCTTAAATGTCTGAGCTACAATGGTCCCTCCTTGAGAGAGAAAATCAAGTCTAATTTAATCATGGGTAAAACCTACGAGAAGCATCTTCGTAGTGTAGTTAACCTAACTCAGTTTGTTCAGTGGTAAGCTGAAAAACAGTATTTCTGTACTTTTCGGACTATAAGCTGCACCCTCTAAATTTAACAACTAACACTACTAAAGCTGTCTTCATCAGTGTCAGAATTTAACAGCCTCAGAATAACTTTGTCACACACTTTCTTGTTTATTTTCGTCCATATATTAGCTGCATCGTAGTTTAAGCGGCAGGGTTCAAAGTGTCGGAAAAAAGTAGCGGCTTATAGTCTGGAAATTACGGTACATTTATTGAGTGGGTTTTTTCCCCTCTAAACTTTAGAAAAATGATCTTAAAATCTTAAAAGATGGGAATATTAATGTAAAAACACTTAACAGCACCTAAACATTATTAACACTGTTGATGTTGTTATGATCTTCTTCAGGATGTTCCAGCAGTGTGAAGAGCCTCGTTTCACCATTGAGCAGATTGACCTCCTCCAGAGGTTAAGGAGGACAGGGATCACACAGGCGGAGGTCCTTCATGCTCTGGACACCCTGGACCACCTCGACCGGAAACATGGACGCAAGTTGACCCATAAACCTTCCTACATGCCTCCCTCGTCTTCCCTATCTTCTTCCAGCGCCGTCGCCGCCTCTTCCTCAATGACCTCCACAGCAACGCAGACAAGTTTTACCGACAACCGACTCTCACTGTCACCCAATAACAACTTCGAGACCACCTCCCCACCTCTACCAATTGCAGTAGCCTCACCTGTTGCCATAGCAGCGGTAGCTCAGAATGGTCTAGTCGCTGTCACCAATGGGAAGCTGTCACCACCTCGGTTTCCTCTTGGTGTGGTCAGTGGCAGTGTGACAGCACCAGGATACGGGTTTGAGACCAGTGAAGAGGACATGGATGTTGAAGACAAGGTGGAGGACTTAATGAGGTAAACCAAACTAGACTGGTCCTGATAGATGGTAACAAGTGGTGTTTTAGAGATGATTTTTTTAATGCTACACTGTTTGTCAGCAATGTTTCATCATTTTTACATACATAGGAAATATTATCATTTAGTTTTACTAGATGTGTTTGGAAATGTTTCACTCACTGTTTGGGAGACACTTTCAGATGGAAAAGCTAAAGGAAAACCAAAAAAAGTTTGAAGATCCTTTTCTCTGGGATTAGACTTCTTGGTGTGTGTTGTGTATCCCAGTAGGTTTTCAAGTGCTGCATCATTTTCACTTCATTCCAGTGAGCTAATCTGCAGCAGGCACAATAATGTCTCCAGGGAATAAAGGACATGAAACACCTACTACAAGTAGAGTTGTGAGAGCCACAGTTGTGGAGAGAGTTTTTTTTTTTTCCCTGAACAGATTCCTCATGAAAACACAGTGGCCTCAAAAAGGTGAGATTGGTGCTATGTTGGAAGTGTTTTCTGACAACATGTTTTGGTTTTACAAGGTCGAAGACGTCAAGGACAGGGACTAACTGGTTGATTTGGTAAATATGTGACTGGTTAACTTTCCACCTCTGATAAACAACATATTGTAGTTCCCCTGAACTTCTCAATCTGTCATTGTCTCCCACACAGTTGATGAGTGGCTAGACCAAGGATAGACCAGCATTCCACCTGTAGGCTACTTTATTAGGCTTGGACAGTGCGGACTGAAGCCCTCTGCAAAATGCCAGAAACAATGTCGCATTCAAGCAAAAGTGTGTTTTACAGCAAAAATCTCTTAAGCTCCTAAAATAATAACTAAGAGTAGAGAACCAGAACAATAAATGGAGCCACCAGTATTTATTAGTTTCTATTAACAATTTGGGATGAGAGTATGAAGGACCATAAACTGTTGGCTAGTTTACATCTGTAATTATCTGATTTGTTTCTAATACCATTATCTGAACTTTAAACCTATAATAAAAAATATTAAAATTATTATTAATGGGATTTTTTGGTTGTTTTTGCTATCAAAGGTGTGTTGTTTTTAAACACACTGTACAAATGCCAAGGCAGTGGTTCACTGCACCACAGAGCAGGTGTGAATACTGAGGGCCTGATGGTTGACAAGCCTGCTTGTAGCTCACGCTGAATGTAATTATGATGCAAGGATTAATGCCAACACGCACTAAACACACAAACAAACACATTAGTGCCTCTCATCTGTAGTCTGCAGTCAGACAGCAGCAATCAGAGAGATATTGATTTAAGGGTGTGTGAAATTCAAACCAGAAAGCCAGCAGTGAATATTACAGCAGGATGTGGCCTCTGCACATATTCAGCTTCAGCCACTACTGCCATTAATGCAGGCCTACTGTAAATGTGGATGGCAGAGTTACAGCTGGTTTAATCTGGTACAGTGACCATTATCTTGTGCCATATGTGTCAGAATGTTGGAGGTGTAAACAGCAGATTTTTCTCTCTGCTTGCAGGAGGGACAGAGAT
>JAUZTA010000001.1:4804620-4816576 GCA_034780835.1 Ctenochaetus striatus
CGAGTGCTCCTTTAAGTAATGGAAAAGTACGAGGAGCACATGTTGTAATGTGCAGTTTACATTCTTCAGGATTGATGGTATACCTTAAGTATCAAACTGTGCGTTGCTGTGGTGTGCCATCATTACTTTACCATTAATTCATACTCACAGAATAAGGTCACTGTAAAATGTCATGTCCCTCCAGAATCTTATATTTGATTAAAAAATGATTTATTTAAAAATTCTAATGGAGACTGCAACATCACCTTGGATTTTTTTTTGACAGACATAACAGAAGGTTCAGTCAGTCAGAACTGCTCCTGTGTTGAATACTCTCCTATAACGTATAGTTCGTTCTCCCAATGTCAGTCATTTAGAAGCAGAAGATAAAGTATATTTAAAACAGATCAAATGCATAGAGGCAAACTGATTCTCTCCTCAAAAATGAAACCAAGCCACTTCCACGTCCATCTCACTTGCTTTTCCTCATACACATGCCAACATCTCACCAAAACTCCACCACAGTACTTCTCTAAAGAGCACCCCCTGGTGTTCACATGTCAGCAACAGGGGATGGCCAGCAAAACTGCATCGAGAACAAACTACCAGTGGGCCAACTCCGATGGAGAATATGCTCTAGTTAAAGGTCAACAAGCCATGTTTACATGACTGGTTGGTGTGAGGAATCTGTCTACACTCATTTCCTTCTCTGTTGCGCTGCACCATGACCACACACACGTTCTGCTCACATACAGATGCTTCTTTTCCGACGTCTCCAGTGCAAAATTAACTTTTAAAGCCTCCCAGGACAAACAACGTGCTTCCGTAGTGGCTTCATCCAACATGGACACGACTTTTCATGCCTTACACACATAATCTTCAACATCAACACGACTACAACAGGAACTTATTTGTGCACACAAGGCAACACTGTACAACATTTACAAACACACACACACACACACACACGCACACAAACACACGCCCCTCTCTCCCCTCTGCAGTCCCTGAGATCACCTCACACTAAGCACAAGGCATTCTCTTAAACACAAACACAGCTGACAGACATTAAATATACAGAAACGAATGCAAACCAAGCCATGGTGAAGGCACATTCTGGGAGGATCTATCTTTAAAAGAAAAGGAGTCCAGGAGGAGGAGACTTGTCTTAAACAATTAGTCAAAGTGTCTGTCTGCAGAACTAGCGAGTTTCAGAGAATGTCAGCCGGAGCAGAGGATTCTGGGTTATAAAGTCTCAGGATTTTCTGGTAGAATCTTCATATCCAGGGATGCAAACACATCACATGTAAAAAATCATGCCATGAGTTCTGTGGTGTGAGCTTTAAATCATTTTGATCCCAATTTAAAAAAAAGAACAAAAAATACCAAAACAACACTCAAGGACAAAACAATATTCCTTATTTGGCTTTTAGCTAGTCACAAAAATGTTGGGTACTAAGAATAATAATTCAAACAGATGAAAAACCAGATGAGGGAAATAAATCCTTCAGCCAGCATCCAACTGTAAGCATACATATGTAGACTTTAATCCTGAAAGTGTTTTTTCTGCAATCTTAAATGACCAGCAAACTTCAAATATATTAGGAGACAAAGTTAAAAAGAAAGATCTTGTCTAAAATATGACTAGTTTGCATCCCTGTATATCAGCTCAGAAGGCAAATCAACTGTTGTGTGGCATCCACACCCCTGCAGAGCTCTGGCACTCCAAAAACATCAAAGTCTGCGCTGACTTTCATTCCCTCTTAGCAGTTTCCCCACTGACTGCCATTTATTAGACATTATCTTCCCGCATGATAATAATCCTTCCATGGACTTTTAAATACTCTGCATAGTCTCTCTTAAGCCTACTTGCATTTATCTCAACGGTCTCTTCACTGTCTTTATTTTATTTTTATCCATCACCTGGGAACGGATGTAGTGAATGAAGTTCCAAACTATAGGAGGGTAGGCAGTATGTCAGTTCTGATCTGTGAGCCTGTTGCATAGCTGGGAAGAAAAGAAGAGAAGGAGAGGAGGGTTGTGGGAAGCTCATCTTTCCCATCCGGCTCCTTGTATCCCTGTCTCAACTGCTCCAGGACTTGCGATTCTCCCCTCGACGCGACACAATGGCTTCTCTTCGTATGACAGGGACGTGGGCAGGAGCAGCAAAGTCTCCTGTGCGCCGACTGGTCCGTTGTCGGAGGGTCAGCCGGTCTGGGCGAACCAGCACCCCGTAACCTGGCTTACAGTGGAAATACCGGTGACCGTCGACTGAACCGTCATTTTTCCCTGTAGGGGAAAATAAGAAGGTTCATCACAAAGGATCAAAAGTGATTCACCAACATAGTTTAATCAGCTCCAATCAAAGGCAGTATGTTAATAGTGGGGCCAATCACTGCTCAGCATATCACAAAATAAATATTTGAAACTATTAAAAAAATACTAGCTTGAATTGTACGTAGTACTTTTACATTATTGTTTTTTAAGACTATTTTTTCTTCACACTGTTAAAACATGATGCTTGATGAGGTGGTTTCTAATGTATGTGAGTCATTCATAATTGCATACCCACCTACAGGGGTGTCCAGCTCCACCCCAACCCACACTCCCTCAGCAAACTGCGTCATTCCTAAGTAGCGCACTGTCCCAGCCTTATTGCTTCCTACTGTAACATACGCCCCGTCTGTCAGCCAATCAGGCAGTACTTCGTCACGGCTACGCTCTTCATCGTCCACAAGGATCTCCAGCCTCTCAAAACCATCCCCTCCTCCTCCAGAGTCAACCAGCTTGTGTTCAGAGAAGGAGTTTTCTGAAGTTACGTTGTTGTGATTAGCTGAGCTTTGGGCAGCCGGTGGAGCTACGACGGACATCTTGGCACCAAGCTGAGAAGAAGAGGTCACAATATCGTTCCTGTCAGCACCCTGCTGCTGAGGGTTTGTGGGTGCAGTAGTAGTTTCAGCGGCCAGGAGGGAGGAAGACGACAAGGAGGGTTGGAGCACGTCAGACAAGGTAACTGTAGAAACACTACTGGAGAAGTAGCCGCTTGATGACTGGCTGAGGGGGCTGAGGGGGGTAGTGTCATGCGGGTCATGCACAGGAAGAGGTGGGACCTCTGGGAACTCTCCCCGTCTGTCCTTAGTTGGGGGCCGTAGAATAGCAGTCTACAGGAAACCAACAGTTGCCACAGGAATGGAGGGACAGACGAGAGCATGCAGACAAGGCAAAACAACAAAACAATAATCAGCAATGATAACCAACCACTCCCAAAAATGTTACAATCAGATTTTGGATCAATTATTTGCTGTAAAAGTCTTTGTGCTGCAAAAAGACATGCGGAAGGGCCACTTGCAGCATCTGCTAATGTTTTATCCTGTCATTTGCAGCAGTGTGCCAGTTGACAGCACACACAGTCCCTTCAGGCTAAAAAGGATATACATGAAAAGGTCTCGTAATTTTCTGTAATACACATGTACACTTAGTTTAAGGTAGTTTGTGTACAGAATGAAAAGGTAACAGGACAACTTCTAAAGGGAAGGTGGACAAGGACAAAATCTTACCGTCTCAGCCTTCAATCGGCTGTCGTCCGCTCCTGATGTCACGATGCGAGGAACATGCTGCTGAGGGACAACAAAAAAGGCCATGACAAGGAAACAAGGACAAGAATTTGCCTGAGCTTCAAATCTACTAGTTCAGTCTGTCATCTACTAATTAAATGGTAGACAGTTTTAATGGTTATCCTTTTTGCAAGGCTGATTTAGTTCCACTTTGCTCTAAATTCACATATTTAGATACAGAACTTAAAAGTCTTTGCTGCACTGAGCTCTACAGCACTGTCTCTGCTGACCTGCTGGTTGTGTGGCGAAGGTCTCAGCTCCTTCTTGTCATCTCGCGCTGGAAACAGAGACTTGAGCAGTTTGGGCATCTGAGGAACCAGCGCCTTAACTGAAAGATAAGAGGCAGCAAGTCCTGAACGACCTGGGGGAGGGGGGTGGAGAGGTAAGAGAAAAAGAGGAGGCAGAAGAGAGGAAAGAAGCAAGGAAAGATGGGCAGGTGTGGGAGGTAGAGGAGGTGCGAGAGATTGAGACAGGAAGTTGAAAACAGGTCCTGGAAATGGTAAAAGCCCCAACACAGTGATAGACAGAAGAAGACTTTAGCCAGCCACAGGACACACTGATGCACAGCTGGTCAACTAAGCCATTAAAATGCCATAAAAGACATTCTAATCAATGAATTGCAAACAGAACAGAAATCAATAAAAAAAGAAGAATTCTGTTCATTTTTTGAACAGAACTATAATCTAAAGCACATCACAATATGACAAATTATGACATGAGCAAGAATTACTATGAGAAAGAGAAGAATTCAGATTGACAGGAGCAGACAAAGTTGACTCTAGAGTGAAAAGCTTTGTCAGTAAACACGAGGAAAGAGGAGAAATAGTTTACACTGCATAGGATGAAGCATGGTGCAAAGATGGATGTGAGTGGCACCAGGAGGAGCAGGTAGAAAGAGACATTACTGGAAAGGGATCAAACAGATTAGAGACTCAGAGGTGAATGATGTAAACAATGACTCATGGGACTGTGTGGTGACCCGGGGTGTTTTGGCAACATCATACAGAAGGAGAAAAGATGGTAGAGGAGGTGAAGTGAAACAAGTTTGCCAGAGAACTGCTGAGATCAGTATGTAGTAGAGCCTGTGTGGAAATTAACAGATCAGAGTTGGGACAAGAAATTCATGGAATTTATGGAAGAGAGGAAAAGAGAGAAGAAATAAGAGGAGAGTGGAGGAGAGGAAAGAAGAAAAGAAGAGAAGAATTGGGAAACAGAGGGAGGAAAGGGAGGAGGTTTACCTTGTTCTGGTTCCTGCTTCTGTGGGGGCGTCATGCCGAATGGAGTTGGGGATGAAGAAGGTGAGGTGGAGTAGGTGGAAGGAGAAGAGGCAGGTCGAGGGAGGGTGCGGTGAAACTGAGACGGCATGAAGATATCCTGCTGACTCTCCCATCGACCCTGATAAACAGAGAGGCAGACAGGGAATTCATTTAAAAAATGAAAAGTGTGTATAAGTGATGACATGTATGTATTGTAGTGAACCTAACCGAATGTAAAACCAGACGTCACTGCTTCATTGTTACATAACATTTAGTTTACTAAAGCTTTCACATTTGCTACTATGAACAAGTGAAAGATAGTAGATCTGATTTGTTATTTGGTTACATCGGATTAATAACGGCCACTAGATCCACAATCAATCACAATACCGTGATAGTGAGCTTATCATTTTGACCAGTCATTGTTGGTGACAGTTAACGTGGAGAAAAGAAGAGTGTGTTACCTTATCGTCCAGCAGGCAGGTTGTGGACAGGTCTTGTCTGCTGCCAGACAGCTGAAGATAGATTGGAAAGAGAGAGATTATATCAATAGAAATCTTATTATAATGTAACATATCGTACAGTTTAATGGCACTGTATTTGTGTTTTACCCTGTGGACAGAAGGGGAACTCAGGCTCCGTCTGTTGCTCCTCCCTCTGCTAGTTAGTTGCTCCTTCACAGCCACCTCCTAAAACACATGCACACAAATAACAACAACAACAAAAAGAATCAGTGTTTTGATAAATCTGATACTTTCACCAGACATGAATCTTCTCTGCAACTGTGTGTTCAAACACATGGATTGACTCTATGTGTTCAACACAGTCCACACAGTATATCCACTCATGTCTCCACTTACCTGTCTGAGTCTGTCCAGTGTGAGGATGTTCTCCAGACTGAGGACACTCCGGAGGTATTTCTCAATTGCAGCCTCGTCATCACCTGATTGGCTGTTGTGTGCACTGGCAGCGAGCCGAGCCAGCATCTCCCTGTCCTCTGAACCAGGGGCGTCCTGATGGGACAGAATATCATACAAGACATGTTTGACAATCGTCACTGCTGAGGTGTTCTGTGGTAGAACACTAAATGCAAGCAGACTTACCCCAGGGATGTTGGAGACCACCTCAAAGGTGACCCCACAGCCGGGTATGGTGCTGCGGGTGGACATTCTTCTTAGAAAGTTTTGGGCAAAACCCTGACGGCCCGGGTTCACGTTAACGCAGATTCTCTTCCTCAGGACCAGCTGCATGTCAGCAGGGTGGCTGAGCTGAACGACCACTCGAACTGTAAGGTACACCCTCTGCTCCGGCCATGCTCCCCCACGACTGAGCTGGGGACACTCATGGACGGTTGAGTCCCATGATGCCTCTGCTTTCACCTAGAGGGTTGGACAATAAACACAGTTTCATGAAGCACATTCTCAAATGGGACTCGAGAAATTCCTCCAATGAATATCCAATGGGGGTTCATCCTCACCTCTCCATCGTAGTGTTTGACGATCTGTAGGTCAAAGAAGTCGTCCTCATCTTCTCCACTCAAGGTGGCATCCCAACCTCCAGCCTCGGGAACCTCAAACTGGTCTTGTGAACTGAGGTCATCAGCTGGGACCACAACAGAACACAGAAAGAGCCCATGAGTATAAAAATATGTGAACAAGCATATATGAATATCACTCAGCAGAGAATTGACATACGTTTGAGGTTAAGGAAAACAACAGGGATGTGAGTCTCCATGCCTGGCACAGGAACCCTGTGAACAAACATATAATGCACTGTGATCAACATCTGTTACAACATTTGACGAGAGGCAGTAATATGGCAATGTTAAAATCAAACCAGACACTCAGCTGTGTGTCTTACCACTCAGCAGGTGCTCCAGGTATGCCGCTGCCTGCAGAGGGCACCATGACAGCATTTCTCTCCTCTGTAAGAGTCAGACGCCACTCCAGCAGCTGAGCCTCCCTCTCAGTGTCATCCTCTGTCTTTTCTGTGCACATGACAACATGCAAATATTAAGCCCTTCTTAAAAAGCACCTACATTTCATTAGCACAAATGCAAAAGACTCCTTCGAGCTCTAGATGGCAAATGCAGTTATGTGTGTGTGAGTTTTTGTGTTACCTGCTTTGCTGACCAGGCTCTGAAGATGCTGGTCGAGGTATTCCTGTCTCTTGGTAAGAGCAGCTAACCACTGGCCCCGCATGCGCTCCAGGTCTCTTTCCTTTATGACAAACCAGTCACTTAATCATCTTCAGTTCATTTATAAATCAGAGTAAAACTTACAGAAAGAGGCAAATGGACAGCAGAGTTATGTTGAACTGGTTCACCTGATAACTGTCCATCTCATCTCCCTCCTGGTTTGCTGTGGTGTTTCTGATCTCCACACAACCAACTGACACTGCAAGCAGTATTTCTGATATCAAAGGCATAGTGCCCGAGTCCTGAACTGAGCGCACATCCACCTGGATTCGCCTTGACTGACCCTGGAAATGAAAAAGGGAGCAGGTGCAGAAAGAGACAAACATTTATAGACAACAGCTTACCTTGAAATATTTAGAATTTTTTAGAAGCTGTCTTTACTAATGAAGTTCAAGGTTAAATGAAGGCGTATTGGGGCTTAACCTTACCTGTCGAAGCTGGAAGATTCCTCCTGTCCGTACATCACGGGCAGGAACCACTTCCACTGGAACAAAGTCTCCATTCTCATTTATCTCAAGGATTTGGATCCACAGCTCCAGGCGACGTGTTACCTCACTCCACCTACAAAACAAACATTATCAGAACATTTAGGCAACATCTGCACACTGCTTTTTCATCAGTTACTTAATTGGTTTATCGTCAGTTACTAGTTACTAGCTAGTCTTGGATGGAAGCCTAAGAGTCAAAGGTGATTGTGTGTGTCTACCTGTCTCGTAGTGTGCGTGTCTTGGCCTGGATAATGCTGAGGTCCCACAGGGCCGGATTTCTTCCTGCATCAGCCTGTCTGTGTCCAAAGACCTCTATGGCAACTGCTCCCTCAGTCAAGTACTCGATGAAATCCTCTGTTACTGACACTGCCAGCTCCTTCAGGATCACAGAAGATCAATCTCAGAACAGTAACTTACAACAAAACATCCTTCACCACCTTTTGTTGAAACTTGTCCTTTCCTAATCAATAAACAATTTGTTAAAGCACTAAATTTGGACTTAATCGTCCACCTTCTCCCTCCCAGACTTCACCTTGCAGCTGTCAAACACCACCATGCAGTGTGGGTCCTTGGTGCTTGGCGAGGAGGATGAGGGATCTACTTCAGGAGCCACAATGATGGGCTCAGGCTGATCCCAGAATGCATACTGACAGAAGACAAAGTTCGAGAGGTACTGGGGAAGGCCAGTGGCCTGCAGGATCTTAATCTGTCAAACACACACAAGTTAAAAGACATTCAAACATATTTAAATACAATGCACTCCAAAAAACAGCTTTAACAAAAAATGAACATTGTAACCATCATGACGGTAGGATTTTTGGAGGACTGCTGTATTAGACTGCAATAGTTTTAAGTGAGTGTATCTAATTAGTTAGCAACTGACTGTGTACTGAAAATTCAAACACACAAAAAGCACAAAATGCTCCTTGAACAATTAAACAAGTGACTGTCCCGGATCTGAGTAAAAGAGATAATTTACTGTCTTACCATGCAGACCAGCTTGCGATCTTGAACTTCAGTGTCTTGGTTGTTGTCTGTTTCATCTCCTCCTGCCATGTTATCCTCTAGTCCCCCTCCAACCCTCACCACTTCCACATGAAGACGCCCTGCCACCTGACCATGGAGTGGGAAACATAAAATACACAACATTTAGCCCATCTAAACCTAGAATATGTAGCTTTGAATGTAAATAGTTTTTTTCCGTAATGCATCTTTTCTAGTATTTTCTTATAACTATGACAGTGGTGATAAGACATTTCAGCAAGATGATAACTGATCATGATCATCTGAATATCATGTGACAAATGTAAAATTTCAATAGAAGAAGCTGCTGAAATTTAAAAACCACAAGAGAAACCACATTAATGAAATCTATATTTCACCATGTCTACACATTCTAATGAAATTCAGATGTAGAAATTGAACTGTTAACTCACAAGTCTGTGACCACTCACCTCCCCCTTCTGGTTGATGATGGGAACAGCATACTGCAGCTTGACATCGTAGAAAAGACAGGAAAGGAAGACATTGGCAACACCTATCAAACTGTGATTTTCCTGCTCGTCAAAGAATGGGTCTGCTCGGCGGAAATACGAACGCATCACCTGAACAAGAAAAAAAAAACAACACAAAACAGTGCAATTAATGTAAATTAATGACTCCTGTGACCTGACAGGGTTTTTGTAAGACTTCACATGGCAAATCTGTTAAGCTAACTCACAGGGTCATCTTGGTGATGGACATGATAGTCCTGCCACTCCTGGTAGAGCTCCCTCATGTCGACCAGACGGTTCTCCATCTTCTCCAGACTCCAGATCTGCTTCCCTCGACATCGACGTCGAACCTGAATAGCTGGTTCACTAAGTACTGCGTCCCTCTACACACACACACACACACACACACACACACACACATATATCTTTTATAAATAAATAAGCTGATTTTGTTAAAGACAGAAGACAGGAAGTCTGTGCATGAGCGTCTAAGTTTGCGTGTGTGTGATGGTGTGTGTGAGACCTTGCGATTTGCATTGAGATTGTCTGACGGAATCTGCAGAGTGACCCTGTACTCTGTGTGTCGCTCCAGCTCCTCGGCAATGTAACAGGCCTCTTGAACCAGGAGGTTTGCCCGCACTATCTGCTCCCTCAAACGCCGCAGACTCCTCACCAACACCACCTCCCTGAAGGAGGAGAGGAGGAGAATGGTTAATAGAGAAGAAGAGGAGGAAATGTAAAGAGTAGGTGTTCAGTCTGTTTTCATATCAAAATATTAGTGTAATACATTAAAATACAAAGTCTCTTTCAATTCTCTGTACACACAGACACAATCAGACTATCCTACCTGTCCTCACTCCACTGCTTTAGTCTGCTCTGAGCACTGGTTGAATGGCTCATCCCTCCCATACTGAGTCTCTCCAGGCTGCGGTAGTGAGACTGCTGTCCTGTACCTTGCTGACCAGAGACCAGCCCTCCAGACGGGCTGGTGGACAGCCGGTCCGGGTTCAGCTTCTTACGGAGCTGCTGGAGTTCCTGCTCATACATTTGTCTCTGTCGCTCCAGAGCAGAGCGCTTCTCCTCTTCATGCTGTCTCTCCAGAGACTGGAGGACTGCTTGCATTGGGTCT
Source organism: Ctenochaetus striatus (assembly GCA_034780835.1). NCBI lineage: Eukaryota > Metazoa > Chordata > Actinopteri > Acanthuriformes > Acanthuridae > Ctenochaetus > Ctenochaetus striatus. Next base: position 4,814,777 of record JAUZTA010000001.1, read on the forward strand.
GACAGGTCAAAACAAAGAAGAGTCAAAAAAACACAGAAAGGGAGACTGGACTACATACCTATTTCATTTTCTTTCTAATGTTGTGTTGAGTACAAATATTTTATACTTCTAATGCCTCATTACCATTATTGCCCAGGGCCTTCATCATGACCTCTGTCTGAGCAAACTCATAGGAGAAACTGACTTCACTGGACACTTCACTGGCAGTGTCACCATCTGCATCCAGCTGCTCACTGCTGCCACTGTTCTTCATCACGCCCCCCTCGCCCTCATCATCCTCAGCTCCACGAGAGCGCCGCTTAGGCAGGTTGATTCTGCAAGTTAATGAACCAGTTAATGAACTATAATCTTGGTTGGATGGATAATTTGCCAAAGCCCAATTATCAGTTTTACGGTGCTGTCGTTAATAATTCCCGCAGGACTCTAGAAAAACACATTTGTACATTATAAGAACTAGTTCTGCTTAAGTAAAAACAAGGTAAAACCTTAAACCTGTAACAAATGTATATTAAACGTATATTAAGAGCTATAAAAGAATTTCAGCAGGTGTGACTTGCATAAAACAAAAAGATATTTACGGAAATGTAAGTCTTTTTTCAATTGCATTCAAAGCATGAAAAAAATAGATTCTAAGAAATAGCATACAACAAAAATACATCATGTAAATTACCTGAAGAAGTGGTTGTTTCCCCAGAGGATTCTGTCTCCATGGTGGAGCTGCAGACCACTGGTTACTGGAGAACCATTAACACATGTCCTATAACACAAGATAGACAGCAGCGACTTATTGGTCAAACCGATGTTACATCGTCTCTGCTGGTAAAAGAGCTTTTAACTTTGACACTGCATGAGCCTTTCCAGCACTCAGCTGCATTTTCTCATCACTCAGCCTGGACCTTTGCTTTGTGATGTCTGTGTTCCTTACCGAGCATTGCGGTAAGGAGTGATGATGACAGCAGCATCTGTGGTAATTTCGATGACACAGTGCTCTGCCAGGATACCCATCCCACACAGCTGGATGTCCTGAGAGTCTGCTGAACCCACTTTTGTGTGTTCCTGAGACGAAACATTCAAAGTATTACTTGACATAATCAGCTGATAGTTGTACATGTTTATAAACTGTAGTCTTTTTTTTAATGAATTCTATACTCACTGAATAAAAATGCTAAAAATATTGATGCTAAAAATACTGCTAAAATATTGGGAGAGTATTAAGAGAGAAGTCAGCATGGGGAGAAATGGTGTGTGAAGGCAGAATATTTTCATATCTCACTGTTTGAGATACAGGTCTTTAAAACAAAACAAATAATAGTGAAAAGATGAGTCAAGGTGGTTTTGATGAGTTATTTGGGTTTTTTTGTGTATGGATGTTCAGGCAAAGTTTGTGTTGCAGGTTACAAAGGTATAATAACCTTTTTTTCCAAAAATATATGTTTAGATGGAGCCTAGTAGATTTTAAAGAGCAATGTGACGGCTGGTTCTGGTTAAACAGAAGTGATCCTCTAATTTAACAGATGGCCTGTCTGCAGGGGATCCTTCGGGTCATGTTGACAGACAATTAGAATATAAATGTCAGCCTGTGATTGGCAAAAACAAGCACTTTTAATAAACAACTAAAGACTTTTGTTTGGAAACTAAACATTTGTATTCAAATTATAATTATTTGTTTGCTTTTCATTCAGTAGTTTTAGTTTGGAAATCAAATGGTCATGTGGCCTAAAAGGATTCTACATGCTGCATTATAGTGGGTTTATCTATTGAACCAATATTAAAACTTTGTCCAGGTATCAGTCATTCTTT
>JAUZTA010000001.1:4875728-4890980 GCA_034780835.1 Ctenochaetus striatus
CTCCCAGTGAAAAACAAATCTTTTTTTCAGATGAAAATTGGATAAAATAAATGATGTAGCAAACTTTTAAAATACAAGTTTACCAAAAAAACACACTGATGGCACCACATTTGGAACACTTTACTGACCATGGTCTCATTTCCTGGTCGTCAAATACTGATAAAGAGTTTAGTCATCCCCCTCGGTGTCTCGTACAGATGCTGAAAGGTACTTAAATTATATGAGAAACACCAGGCAGTAAATGGTTTGATTTGTGTCTCATACACAAGACCTTCGTTCAGGCAATTGGGATACATTTCAATTGTGAAATCAACAGAGAAAATCAAACATTTTTTTCCAAAACCTAACAAAACAGTTTTGGTACCTAACAGCTTTCAAACCGTGATTGTTAACCATGTGGTAGAGGGGCTGTTTGCCAGGAGGGCTCCTCTGTTTCACACACAGGAGCTGAAGGTTGCCTTTTGCATGTGTACAAGAGACCAAGGAGCATAGCGAGGAAGCATTGGTATTTGACGACCCAAGAAAAAAACATGTTGCAAAATCACTTTAAATTCATCTCTACAGTAACAGTGAATTTATTGGTTTCCTGCTATCACAAGACATCTTAATAGCTTTATGGGTAAACTTACTTAACAGCAGGAAACTCTTCTCATTCAAGGCCTAGATGGTGTAAATGGAGAGGGCATAAGGAGCGCTGGATCACAGGTCACATGGCATAGTGTTGCTGTGTAAAGCTCTGGTAACTGCGCTGTATTGGCTGTGATAGTGCGGAGTTAATCCAAGGATACAATGTTCCTAACACAGCAGGGTCCCCGTCCATCTTTTTGTGCTGGGGGGATTTCACAGGTCCTACTTTGTGTCTTCTCACTGGCCACAGTGGGATCCTCTCCCTGCCTCCCTGTTTTCATATCAAAGGAGAAATAATGCCTCTCAGAAGCAGTTTCAGTCATTTTAATTCTGGAGGCAGTCATATACATTTTCTCTGCTGTTGTCTCTGCTTTTTCATTCTGGCACATGAAAGATATCGGAGCAACAAGGCTTTGAGCTTTCTTCAGCCTCCTTAGTTTTCTTTCTTGTAATTTCACCTTTGTAGGAACCGAGGCATTTTTAGTACAAGGCAAATTTTGAATGTCTGTCAATTATACAATTTCACTTACTCTGTATATGTGACCCAAGGATGTATTGAGAAAGCTTACAGCAAGCTATGTTTGCTGCCAATTGGTCAAACTGCTGCATGTAACAAAATATTTTCCTTCATGTTGCCATCATAAAAAGACAAAAGATTTCTCTTTCATTCTAAAATTTAAACTTTTTTTGGTGTATTCACTTGGTAGACCGCTTCTTTTTGAATGTAGAGGGGCAATAACAGTTTGCATACCTCCAAAGAAAACAGCCTACTCTTCTATGATATGTCTGTAAGCACAGCCACTCTGTGTGTGTGTGTGTGTGTGTGTGTGTGTGTGTGTGTGTGTGTGTGTAAGGATACATTCTAAAATTGTTGAAATAAAAGAAATAATGCCAATATTACTGCTTCATCTCATTAGATAGAAAGTTAAAACATTTCCTTTAATATCTGTGTTGTAGTTAATTGCAGACTCTTCACTTTTAGATGCTAGTAAGAATATAAGAGGTTACATGAAAATTGTGTATTTATGTTTCCAGAGTCATGTCTTTAATGTTAATATTTTACTGGTTCTCTCATTAATCTACTGTATAAACTACCAAGAAGGGTTGTATGTACCCCTAAACCTGGATTATGATAAAGCCATCATAGTTCTATAAACATAAACAACAACTTTAATCAACACTTAATTTTACTACCATTAACTCGATTTAAGATGTTTGTCAATTATTCCACTGAGGTGAAATGCTTTATCTTAAAATTTTAATGTAATTGAAAAATAGTTTGCATTGCATTAAAAAAAACAAAACATCATGTGATGAGTCTGATATGACTCCTGTGTGTATGTGTGTGTGTAGACCTAGCAACCATCCATAGACTTAAGATGATTAGATGCATTGAAAATGCAATTTGATTTAGCTCAGCGTGTCTGCCTGTATTGGCTTTAGCATGTTACCTGCTGCCATGTGAGACACAATCTGATTGACAGGAAAACTAGTAAAAGCCCTTAAGGTTACCTCCAAAGGTTTCTTCTGGTGTGAAATAGGTCAAAACGCCCACTCTGCAGACATGGGAACAGACATGAACTCGGACCGGGACGCAAAGAGAAGGATCATGAGAAATGATGCCTCCGGCTGTTTGTTGCAGTACTGCAGTTGTACATAATGGGTATATTTTAGATGCCCTCTGACAATAATCCATACAACTTAAAAAACAAAAATCACTTCTGGCTTAAAAATGTTTCAAGTGTTGACATCAATCACTTATATTTTCTTTTTATCAATGAAGTGATTCAGTGCAACAGGGTTAGTATATTAACATGAATACAAAGGTAAGGCAGATGTTTCTCAAGCATCAGGTTACAAGCAAAGTAATTAAAGTAAAAAAGTGATATAGAATTTAATTGATTTTGTGCAGCACTTCATTGTTATGACATGGATAGTAGGGCAATCCTGCAAATAAGCCTCTTATGGACATTTTATATACGTGCAACAACAGACATCACATGACAGTAAGAAAGTGAATGACAAAGGTAGAGGAAGGAAAAAACATGAGTGGGTGAGAATGAGACTAAAAAAGGCAGAAAGCAAATGCTAGTTTAAAGGGGAGCAACATAAAGACGTAGGTAGATTGAATATGTAGGCAGTGACTAACGTGATTTATTATACATTTTTAATCAACCTGATTGGTAATATAGATCTACTGTCCTGAAATGTGTCACATCAATGACCGTTCTGCCAGTCTAACAGTTAGCTATCAATATTAAAACAAAGAGCACAATGTATTTTGAGTGGGCCTGGGACAAGCTGTCAATCAAAGTGACTTTTCTGACAAATAAAGTAGTCTGCCATCTGGCTCCAGGCAGAAGACTAAGTAACATTTAATTACCTGTCAAAGTGACTCATCAAGTAACAAAGCCAACTTCAGTGAATACACCAATTATTCAACATGTGATTGGTTTTCTTCAGTATGCCTGTCCTCTCTCCTTTAAAGGATGGAAGTTATTGTTCATCAGCTTAAAACTAACACATATAAAGCTGCAGTTTCTTTGGTCGTCATCACTGAACAAGTACAACTTCATCATCTTAATTCTCAGAGTTTTTATATATTAACAGTCAAAAAAGGAAAGAGCTAACAATTTTGTTAGAAAAAGGTGAATTAAGATTTCATCTCAATATTGACACAGACTGTGTTTGAACAACGCTGAACTTATAATTAGATTCAACTTGAGTCACGACAGACCCCAACTTATAATTTTATGCAAACATTAAACCACAGAACATAGATAAGGCACAAATGAAGTGGTCATAAGGCAATCAAACATTACTCCGAAAATTTCCATTAAAAGAAGGCTATTTCTGTTTTTTGCACAGGCATAACTATAATGTGTGCTCACATTCATATTGGCAAATCACTCACAAAGTGAGAAAGCTAGAGCCCACATGTATGGTAAATTTGATAAACCTGTGGTTATAAAATTTAAGTTATGTAATAATCTGCAGTTCAGCTTTTAAAAAAAGAAAGAAAAACTACAAGACGGATGCACGCTTGTCCTCCGCTCAACCACGCGTGAATAATCCGGCTTTAAGTCGCTCCTCGGGATGGGAGTAATTTATTTTGTACATCCTGCTCTTGATGAGAAAACGGCAGTAATTGAGGAAAATAATGGCAGAAACGGTTGATAACACAGTGTGAGATGGGTTGAAAAAGTGAGAACCGAGAGAAGCAACTTTGAATCAGATAGAAACTTACTGTCAAACATTTCCTCAACAGTGAGTTAACGGTTGAATAAGTAGACTTTTGGATTTCATAATCTTCAGGACTTTTTCCATTTAATCAGGCAAACGTTGGTGAACTTAGGTACAGTTACTGTTCAGAGCCTTTCAAGGAGACAGAAAATAGACCCTGTGCTGCACGTTCCCATATGGTGAATGACATTTCTCTAACTACTTTTCTGAATACTCGCCATGTTTTACAAAACATTGACATTATTACATACTATAGTATTGCTTTTTGATGTTCACTGCTCTTCTGGTAACCTTGAAGTGAAACTTGAATAAGGTTTTTGTAGAAAAAAAGGTCAAATGGCAAAACATCAGCTCATGTGGTTTTATGATAACAGGCTGGGCCTGATACTTCAAACAGATATTCTATTAACATGGCTTCCCTTTATCTGAAAATGATCTATATTCATCCTCTACTGGACTGTTAAACCTCGATCAGCAGCTCCTCGGTGCAGCGCCAGACAGTAATGACTTAATTAACTGGTTTATTTAGTGGTTAATCAGTTAATTAAAAGCAGAGTGATGAGGTTTAAGGGCTCCTGAGAGAGAACCAAGCAGACGTCACTAAAAGACCTAGTTGAGAAGTCCAATTCATTTTTACAGAGCTTTTAGTAACACAGAGTAAAATAGAGATAAGAGTAAAATAGATAAAGGCTACATTCAATGAAGTGCACGTACAGTACCTGAGTGTGAATGTGTGTAATATTCTGATTGAGGCTTGAGCGACTGTAGGCAGGCTTTTTGGATTCTCCATTTTATGTACTTGCTAAGAAAGGAAAACTGAATCGATTGAGCAGGTTAGAGTAAACGTAAGAAACTGCCATCACTCAGCTTGGTAACAATAGTTGACTATTTCCCGCATTCAGTATCGGGTAGGATTCAGGATGCTCCTCAAACAAAGCTGTCAAAACACATTTTGTGATTGATGTTTGCTCATTTTCACAAAGCTAGGAGTATTATGAAAAATGATCCTAACAGGGATAAAGAATTGTTGTGTCCCATCTGAACTGTTGCAGCAAGAATACACTATAAATACTTAAAGTGACCCTAAACAAAACATCAAGTTAGCTCATATTTCCTTTCAGCAACCCCCGAAACATAGCTGTGATTGGCAGTGCTGCTCTGTTTGTCAGTCACTCCATCACTGGAACCACTGGATGAATTGCTAAGTCATTTAGTAGAGATATTCATTGTCCCCACAGGATGAACTGCACTGATTTTATTGATCCCCTGTCTTTCTTACTTTAGCAAAACTAAAAGGCTGAAATTTGTTGCTTGGAATAAATAACTCAACGACTGGCTGGATAATTATTAGTACACATTGATGTTTAACATTTAAGATAAACAGTTATAACTTTGGCAATCCCTTAACATTTTCATCACTGCCATCATCATGTTTCCTAAAAAATGTATTCACTACTTTGGTTTTGACCAAATACTTACCAACTAATGTCACCTCCATCAGACATGACTGTTTGGTGTGGTGTGTTTTAATTATAAGCAAATGTAATTCTAACTTTGCTACACTGAGATGAAGACCATGATAAACTCTTCACCTCATTAATCTAACATGGCCATAGACTTTGAGTTGTAATATAAATTACATAATTGGTTCAACAGTATGAAGGTATCCCCCTTCTATCGATTTCACATATTTCTAAATGGATTTCCATGGCAAGTGTATATGGTTGTGTATACACATTCCATATTTGTATGCATATACACATGCTGCACCATGTATTATTCATCTTTGGCAGCATTACAGAGGATAAATAATGATAAGATTTGAAGTCTCCCTCATGTATTATCCTTAATGATGGCAGCTAATTTTTAGAAGCCAATTTAGTATAAAGTCAGTGACAGGAGGATGGCGAGTGGGATGCATTTTGGCCAGATTAACACACCCATGTAGTTTGTCTCAATTCACTACCATCTGCCAGCCTAGTCCCACCCTTATTTGTCCTACAATATTCCCGCCTTAAATGGCTGTGCTGCTCTCTTGTGCTTCACTGACAAACCCACCTTCTTTCTTATCAAACTAAGGACAGACTTGACAAAAATTTTGATTGTTTCGCACCAGAAGACTGATTAATTTTCTTTAATTTTGCAGAGCTGCCGCTTTATGGGCAGTTAGAGATGGGAAAGAACTGTTGTGCAATTTCACTTTTATCAGTTTTAATTTGTCTGAATAAATTCTAAGGCGTTATAAAGTAATGTTTGATGACAAATTAGTTTTACTTTCTTCTGTGTCAATTTAATAGAAGGTGACAAACTAAAGCTAAAAGAGCAGTGTGAAGAGCAGAAACGTCAAGCCTTCTATATTGGGCATGCACAGCTGGTTCTTTGTATACGTGTTTGTGTGCTGCTCGTGTTTGTGTTTGAATGTTTTGTGCATGTGACTTTCAGTGTGTGTGTTTGTCAGCAACAAAATGACTCAGTTTGTTGCTACAGGCTTTATTTCAAGCATCAATTAAAAGAGTTAACGAGTTTGTTTAATGAGATGACATCTCTGGTTGTGTTGCTGACGTCAGACACATCAGACCAGGCTGCTTCTACCAGAGTGAGGTCAAAATATTTTACTCTTTCACTTTTCCTCGCTGTCCCTCCTCTTCATATTGTTGCTCCAGAGGCCTACGAACCTAGAAGTGAAGACCACTCACCTAGTCTGTATACGACATGGAAAAGGGTGACCAGGAAAAGATTTTTATTTACAGCAGAAAGTAAAAGCACCTAAAAATCTGTCCTTTACAGTGATTATGGACACAAAAATGCAACTGATACACACCAAAAAATTGTTCTTAGATACCAGTGTATTATTACTAAATACAAATCATCACCAGCTGCTATGATTTTGCTTTTTAAATAGCAAACAGTTCTCAAGCTAACAGTTGATTTTTGTTTATAATGTTATCAATCAGACCTGCACCTTAACTGTCTTATAACAAGTCAAAAAGTGGTCTGTTTTTAATTTAGCTCCGTAGCTTATTAGCTCAGCCTTAAAAGAAACAGCCAGACGTGTTTCATCATTTCCAAAACTGAGGAATTTTCATACTGTGTGTATTTCCAACACATATAGAAAAACAAAATAACATTGTGTAATAATAAACAGACTCATTCTGCTTATTTCTGACTCATAATAATGGCAGCTAAAGCCCTGATCTTTGCCTTTCCACACTTTCTTAACTTTTGAAGGCAGTGTAGGTCATCTATTTATAAGAGTGTCAGGGTTCCTTTTTCAACTTTTCCAGTCCAGTGGAGGTGTCTTTGGGCAAGAAACTGAACCCGCAGTTGCTCCCAGTGGCTCCTCTATGTGTGTAAATGTGTGTGTGTGAGTTCCTGATAGTTAATACAGTGTGGAGCAGCAACCTGCCCTTTGTGTATCAATGTGTGTGAATGTGTGAATGCTGATTTGTGTTATAAAGAAAACAGCCTTTAGAAATGCAGTTCATTTACTGTTTGTTGGAAGTCAGCTTGCTAGCTAAGAAAATATAACATTGCTAATGAAACAGTTTCAGGTGGGAGGTTAATTTTCCTTCGTTTAGTGAATGCTACTTTTGTCCTGCTTCCAGTCTTGGCACTAAGCTTGCTTTGAACACATCTTTATATAGTTTCACGTTGAGTCTAATTTTTATCAGGTCTAGGGAGAGTCTTTTAAATTTGTACATTCATGCAGAACTTTTCTTTTCATTTTCTTTCCATAAGTGTCATATCACTTGACCTCAACTTAATCACACATTTAAATGAGTTACAGCTGAAATAAATTAAGAAACTCTTTATTCTCAAATGTTCTCAAATTATCTTCATAGTTATTATAATGTTTTTTTTTTTGTGTAAGGTTACACTAGGCTATTGCGAACCACCCAGGACTACCAGTTAAACAAGCTGGACAAAAGGCAGTAAATTGAATTTTTATTCCGAAGCAATTTACTTGAGCCAGGTTTCACATACAAACAGTTATAAGAGTGAAAAAATGCTTTAGCAACTTATGTATTTTAAAAACGCATACAAATAGAGTGCACAGCAATGCATTAGCAACTAGTAGATTACTATAAAGGATTTTAGTGGTGACCTTTGTGAATTTCAGAGAGTTCAATAGCAAACTGATAACTACTTTATAAAGCTTTTTAAGTAAACATTTTAAAATGTAAGCACCAGGAGCTGTGTGGAGAAAGGCTGTAGATATGTACACTACACTAAGGAACTCTAAATAAACTATAGAATCTAGATTTAATATTCAATATGAGGATTATATCAGCATTTGCACCCAAAAATGATATTGGATCGAATCTGTCCCGCCTCTACCTACAGCAAACAGCATTTGTGCTTAGTGAAAGCTTGGAAAACTCTGAAAGAAGAGAATAAGTGTGCAACAAGTAGGATTTCTCACATTGTTGGACTGAACAAATATACTTGCTCTGTCCTGTGTTGTGCAGCAGACAGTGGGACCATGAAGACTGTGGTGGCTCTGCTGCTCCTCTGTCTCTGTGATCCTGGACAGAGTGACTGCCAGGCAGACTGCCTGTCCTGCAGCAACATCCTGCCCAAACAGCTCAGTTTCAACGCCGTGGTGAGGAGTCTGCACACATGCACACACACATGCACACGCACACACACACATACACACGCACACACACACATACACACTCACGCACACACACAAGCTGCAGAGTACACAAGTGAAGCCTTCCACCGTGTTTCTAGTGGTAAAACAATTTTATTCATCCCATCAATCTAAATCTAAAGGTGGGCTGCAATACAGACAATAAGGACTTCCAATTAAAATGAGGTTGCTGTTCCCTGCCCTTTATTGGATTCAAACTTATGCAAACCAAATCTCTCCACGGGGCTCTCTTAATTTAAGAAACTCATCCTCCCTCCCTCTCCTTCACTGTCTCTGACTCAACAAATTACTCTTCTGGCATTTGAGTTTTAATTTGTTGTAGCTAATTGATTCCTGGGGATAGATGTGTGTTTCTCCTCTCACTGCTTATGCCTGGTGGTTGTTTCTCTTAATGATGGCTTCTCAGATATTTGGCAGGATCAGTAAAAGACATTTTAGAACAAATAGCCTAAAACATACTGTAAAACTTTGAATTGTTAGTGTTTTAGTGCCTGGCACTTAGGTAGCAGGCATACATAAAAGGATCCAAAGTCTTAAGTGAGCCTAATTTATCGGGTTTTTTGTTGCCCTGTGAGGAACAGAACTGCTTTAACAAAGTTATTTCAGGGAACACACATTGTCATGTGCCATATACTGAATTCTCCTTGCTCCTTTTTAAGAGTCTATGTCTTTTCTTGCTTATTCTTATTTTCTCCTCTCCTTTATCTCTATCTCTCCCTCCAGGCTGCAAGGTGTTTTATTCAAAAATCAATAAGGAACCAGAACTTCCATCATCAGTCTGTTTCAGGGAAACATTAGATAATGCTTTAAAAAGTCTTATTAAGATGGATTGATTCCTTCACATAATAACAAGCAAGAACCCATGCACACACATGCCCATTGGCCCATGGAAGAGAAAGATACAGCCTTGTCAATAAACAAGCTACAAATCCAATTAATCTCCTTTTATGATTATTTTTGAATTTTCTGGAATAGGGACTCATGTTAAGCATGCTAATTTTTAAGGTCCTGTTTTAAACACAGTAACTATTAAACAGTTAATAACAGCTGTCTATCAGGATCTTTCAGGATTAGGGCCTAAGGCATAATGTTAGGGACTACGCATGTGCTTTTGTATGCTAGACTCTGTACATTTGATGCAGGGATGCCTATGAGTTTGTTTGGTTTAGAATATTCTATTTTAAACATCACACTACTCAAAACAAAATCCAATTTACACAAATACACACAATTTGCACACCAAGGTGCCTCTAATTCACCCACTAAGTTGAAATCTAAGTAGTAACGAGTCTTTTTTATATGTTAAGAATTTGTTAATTTGCATTAATCACTAACACACTAAACATTAAGGGAAATGTTAGTAGCTGTACCAAAGCGATGGATAAAAGACTTTTGACCTGATGATGGTGCAAGATGCAAAGTTATAGAATCATCAAAGTCAATACAATTCATCCAATCCAACCACCCAAAACTCCTTACACCTACCCAGCCAGCCATAAAGCTCGGCTAAAATCTGTCTACTTTGACATCTGTCTGTTGTATACTATGAATGAACTAAGCTGAAAGAGTTCATGAAAAAAATGAAGGTTACCTCTTGTCTTTGTTTCTGTCAGGTGTGTCTCAATGAGTGTGAAGGAAATGTGTCCCCTGCCTTCTACCGGGACTTCTGTCGCAAGATGCTGTTATCGCCAATTTCCTCTCTTAGTGGCACCATGAGGAAAAGATCTCAGGAGGAGGTGGAGGCACTGTTCCCTATGGAGGAGGAGCCGGTTGAAGGAGATCTGTTGCTGCCCATTGCATTGCAGAGGTTTGACCATGTGACCCGGGCACTCGGATTGGATGAGAGGGATTTGGGTGGTAAGGGCAGCCAGCTGAACGCTGCCTACAATACCCAGAATGCACTGTCTCTTGAGGATGAGTATGAAGAAGAGGCAGGACAGGAAGAAGGGGCTACTGATGTGGCAGCAAGAGGACAGGATGATCTAGGCCTGAGTGTCTCCAAGAGGTTTGGTGGCTTCGTCAAAGGGAGGCATGGCTACAGGAAGCTGATGTCTCCAGGAAGATCTTACCAGAAGAGGTATGGCGGCTTCATCGGCATACGGAAGTCGGCCCGCAAGTGGAACAACCAAAAACGTTTCAGTGAGTTCCTGAAGCAGTACCTGGGGATGAGCACTCGGGCCACTGAGTTCAACAGCGTGTCAGAGGACCTCACCCAACAAAATGAGGTTTAGCAGAGCGCACCTTAGCACACATGACATAAAACAATTTCCTGATGTATTTTCACTGACCTTGTTTTGTATTTCTGTCACCAACATGTCAGACTTTATCTGGTGTCACCAAAGTTGACCTACTGAATAGAAGTAAAGAATAAATAGGTCATCAAGGATTCCAAAGTAAAACTTATCGTGATTAAAACTCCCATTGGAGTCACTTTAGTCTTAAAACAAGAACATTGCAGGTTTATTATTATAAGACTCTACAATTGCTGGCATAATTCAGGTTTGTTGTCCAGCTGTCATTCGGAGTCATTCAGTTTCCTCTCTGGTGCCCCTGGTGGGTAGATCATATTTCATTTGATTAGCTGCCCATGCCCTTGTCCTCAAAAGCCTTGAAGAGAGCTCTTATTTTGGGGATTTTTGGTATTCCTCCAGTGATTTTGAAACACAGTGAATAATTTACTGTTTAATGTAATCTGCTAAATTGATGTTGATATGATGATTGGTTTTATGATCCAGGTTAATGTATTGCTATTATATATTTTACATAATACTCTCTGTGCTGGGATTTCTGTAAAAAAGTGATAAGTCTTCTTACATGGAGACTTCTGTTTTTAAGTTTAGCAAGACTACCCTCTAATACCATCTTGTGGCAAAATACATAATTCACTTTCTTTTAAAAGACAAATTCAGTGTTTTTTCATGATGATGTCAGCAGTAATTAAAGGTATGCTGTATGTGATTTGTCCTAAATAAATGAGAACGTGCAAAAACACAGCTAAAAGTCCTTGATTTATCACTGTGCTGAGACATGGCTACTACGGCAGATTCAATGAAATGATCTCTCCTTTAACCTGGTGCAAGAACAAAATGAAAAAAAAGCACTCAATATTTGTGCATATGTACTACTGATCCGTCTGCCAAAACTGATGTGATGTACAAGTGAGCATCATCTTGGAGTGGCTCCAGTGTTCATTTATGTAAAAACAGTATTTGTAATGGTGTGAAATGATTTTATTGCCCTCTATGAAAACTTGTAAATAGCTGGATTTAAACATGTCAATAAAAATAGTTTACTATTTCCTTTGTGGCTTGTCATGCAGCAACTGATTCTGTGTCTTGAGGTGGTTTGTTCTTTGTATGTTTTAAGGGGCTGAGTTATAATCCTATTTTATTGATACACTCGGATTTTTGGGGACCTCTTAGCTTTTGCTTTTATAAATCAGCTATAAGCTATTTAAAAGAGCAACATTAAGGTTGCCAGGTTGTGACTGTCTAATAAGACATTAAGTCAGTAGTCAGTTGTGGTAGATGTTATTATATATCTTCTAGAAAGTAGGTTTCTACTGATCCATCTATTTAATGACTGGAAATATTTACAAAATGCTACTTTATCATTATATCAGAGGTCAAATGGTCAGTTGGAAAGATTTACTTGACGAGTTTAAAGCTGAAATCACACATTTTTTACCACTTGATAACACCAACTTCATACAATTAACAGTTTATTATTGTGTTTACAAAACACCACAATGCCATTTACTAATACCCTTCATAGTGACAACTTATGAAAACTTTATAAAGCCTTTTATGATTTTTTAATTTTTTATTAATAACCATTAAAATATGTGAAAAATATAACATCAAGAGAAATATGGCATGCTGTAGGATAGATTTTTTTAGGTTTTGAGAGTTTTGTGCAGACCATACAGACACAAACAGAAGCACTAGCTAGCTTGTGGCACCCCTTGGTGGTCAGCCCTATATATGACTAGCTGCCCTACTACAAATTTATTACATACTATTCCCAACCTATTTATACTGCTGAAACTGTAGGTTAAATGGGGGCGACTGTTATTTGGAAGTCAGCAAATACCCCACAGGCAAACTGCAAGAGAAGCACTGAAGACCTGTTGTCGCACACTAAAACAAAACCTAAAAGCAGCCTGTCTACCTGTCAACAGGTAGACAGGCTAGGTAATTAACTGCCTGAAGACATGGTACACGGACGAACAGCTAATTACCTGGCAGGGACTGACCATTGTAGGGTTATTACAGTGAGAATGTGATGGCTTGATAGCAGGTCTGCTGATTAATATGATGAGGATGAGCAGGTGGGCTCAAGAGAGAGGGGGGCAGGTAGAAATGAGAGCAAGCAGACAGAGAAAAACCGAAACACACTAGGCATCACTTATCCAAAAAGACTCAAAACACACAGACACACGCATGCACACATGTATCGTAATCTTTTATCTCCAATACAACAAAGCCAACTTCAGTCTATGAGGCAAGCACTGTTTATCTCAACACAGAAAAAAATAGAGACAGAAACAAAAAGAATTGTGTTAGTTGTAATTTTTCCACTCCCCTTATTGAAAAATGCTTATGATTTCTGCCTTTAATATTTACTGTAGTTTATTGGCCACAAGTACTTGAAAGTTGGAGATGACCTTTGTCATCAGTAAATAGTTCTCAGACTAATTGGCTAGCTATAGACCTAATGGGTTTAACTAATTAGAGAGCATAGCTTAGACTTGTTGCTAGTGTAACTTAGCAGGTCGGTTTTTACAATAAAATACCAACTACTGAAGGAGATCAGTCGGGGATCTATATTAAAAGAACCTGAGCATTTAGAAATCATTAACTCAGTCTTAAGCTTTAAAGAGATTCGTGAGATACAGAGATACCAAGCATGTAAAGGTGGATTCCAGCAAACTGGATCCAGTGCAAGCAGATAGAGAAAAAATGTGATGTAAGAAGGTAAAAGTTAAAAGTAGTCAATTTGCAACTTCAGCATATTGAATAAATGCTTGATTTATTATTATCAGCTTCTGCAAGATCATCAGGATAGTCGCTCAGGACAGTTAATTAATAACACTTAAATGGGCAGTTGATGACTTGTAACTACAACACATTTGCACAGTCAGAGGGATTTGATTTTGAAGGTTTAGATCCGACCGGAACTGCCGGTTGTAATCAAAGCTAGTTTGACATTGGCAGAGACTGCTGTACCCAAACAAGAATTTCTGTCATATCACCGGTGGTCACCTCTGTCCTCTAAATATCACAACGTCTGGACCTGGCTGATTCGGTAAGTTTTGTGTCCTTAAAAACAATGACAAAAGTGCCAGGGTCATATAGCTAGCACGGTTGTGTAAACATTAGTTAGCTTTTCGATAGCTTGAGCTGCGCACCCTTTGCTAACTTAACGTTACCAGTCTCACTGCCGCTAACTTTAACCATAGGAGCTCAAACAAGACAAAATGTCAAGAAACTTTTCCGAAACTACTAATATACACAACAGCTAAGGTTCTTAACTTATAAAGTATAGTCGTACTAATATAAAGTTATTGTAAGCTAAAGCTAGCTATGCTGGATGACTGCAGCGATGCTAAGATAGCCAATGTAATTGTGACAGCTGAAGGACTATTGTAAGTTAAACTTGTTGGCTTCCCAGGCCATTTCTGTGTTTAATGTCAACCTTAGCGTCAGTTAAGCTTTACACGACAACTTGATAAATAACATCAGCATTTTACAAAAATCGACTGACTTGAGAACAGTACCATGTCCCCATACAGGAGGCAGACAGTGACGTTTGCAGTGTTTACAATTTACGTACCCTAGTGTAACCTTGAATTGCTAAATACACGACCGCTTTGTGAGGCTGTGCGTTTGTCTGTGTTTATGGTTGCAGAAAACACAGCTATGTGCAGCTGTGTGCGGAGCTCCAGGGCTCTGTCCCCTGTCCTGCTCCCCAGGCTGCTGCTTCCCCACAAGGAGTACAGATTGGCCGGCAGGAGCCTCTGGACCTCCCCTCACTGCATGGCTGTCAGTGGAGACTCTCAGCTGCTCCCCCTGCCCACTCAGGCCCGGGTGGTGATCTGTGGAGGAGGCATTGTGGGGACATCAGTAGCCTACCATCTTGCCAAACTGGGCTGGACTGATATAGTGCTGCTTGAGCAGGGCAGGTGAGATAAATAATTTCACTTCGGGGAATGTTTTAAATAACAGAGCCGGTAAGGAGTTTATTATGAAGTGCTGACTTGCTAAATTTGCTTTTTGAAAACACTGAATCCCCTCCAACTGATATTCAGGTTAACTCTAACTTGTCGACCTGTTAAAGAGAGTTTTCTAAATGAGGATCAGTAAAGGAGTTGTTGATTAGATATTTATCTGCTGTACTTCCTGTCCTGTCATCCTGCAGACTTGGTGCAGGAACAACCAGACTGTGTGCAGGCATTGTAAGCGTGGCCAAACCTATTTCCATTGAGTGTCGAATGGCAAACTACTCTAATAGTCTTTACCAGCAGCTGGAGGAGGAAACTGGCGTCAAAACAGGTCATTCACTTTGACATAATTTTCTTTCACTCTTGTTCAGCTTATACTGGTGCATCTCCTGAATACATAGGGTTACTATATGAGTAATATCAATGTTTTTGCTGTTAAAGAAATGCCACATTTTTCAGATGCATATGAGAACCTCCTCTTTATTTTATCAAACTGTTTATT
>JAUZTA010000001.1:4891737-4918580 GCA_034780835.1 Ctenochaetus striatus
TTAGGGAAGAGCAAACACAGAATCCAAAGTAAACTTAAACTAGAAATAGCATTTAGACACAAGCAGAAGGTGTAGCAAAAAGCAGCCGACAAAATAAACGCATGAAATCTCTCTCAGAAACAAACAGATGAACTATATAAATGAATGAAATGAACTAATTTAATAAAAATATAATAAAACATCAAAAAGAGAGAGAGGAAAGCCAACATCAGCAATAGTTGACAAAAGCTGGTAAGTTTAATGATTCACTTCATTAACATATGAGACAGAATTACTTGAGGTTTGCTAAAATGTTTGTTGTATAACTGACTACAAGGCTGCTCATACAAACACTGATGTTGCAGTATTGGTAGTGAAGGTATCTACTTCTCTTCAATCACCATAAATGCAGCTAACGTTTTATTTTCCACAGATTATGTCATGTTAAGAGACTGTACAGGTCCTTTATTCTGAGGAAGGGCTTTTCCCTTAAAACACTCTAAAGAAATTCTTAGAGGGATCTTTTTGAATCTATCTTTTTGAAACTTATATAAAAATTTAAGGGCAACCTTATAGCTTCAGTAGTTTTATTTAATTGAACACAGGCTCTGTTGTGGATTGGCCCATTAAAGCTGACGATATTTCTCCCCCCCTACTGCAAACGTGGCAACTTAAATATGCCTTTTTCTTTAACAACGTTGACCAATAGGTGACTTCTGAGCTTTACATCACGTCATGAGGTGCCACCACAATTATATTTACATAAGCAAACAGGAAGTGTGTAAAAAAATACTGAATGTGTGATCATCTACATGGTTTTACATGTACCGGCGCAGCTGTAAGTCAGCTGCAGGTCAGTGGAAAGACAGACAGCAAAGAGAGGACAAGGTGGAGATAAGGTGGACCTTATGAAGAAATGAAAAGTGAGGTATGATGGAAGAGATGGAGGTAAAAATGGAGGCCAGGGGTAGACTGAGGCAGTTGGGGTGAACTCAACAGGAGAGTCTGGCCCTCTCCCGCCCATAACAGCTCCATCTGTTCTGGGCCAAAACACCACCTGGGCCAAAACAAACATGAAATGCCTCCTTCCACACAGGAAATAAGTGATGAGAGAAAAGAACAGCAAACTAAGAGCGCTGAAAAAAATAAAACTCCCAAACACTTCTTCTGTGGTCAGTGTGGAATTAAGTTGCAGTGCAGCATGGGGCTGGATAAAGCTGGGATAAAAATCACTGAGCATAATACAATAATAAGTTTCATGACCTCACATTACAGACCAGTGAATATAAAGCAGCTCAGAACACTACACACACACACACACACACAGTAACAAAGGAATACATAATGCAAGGTAAAAACATTTTGGGACATTTGGACAAGCTACAGTCCACCATGGAAAACAAATAAAAATGCAGTCAAGGAGAAGCATTAGTGACGTGACTACCAGTGAATATCTCCTCCACGTCTCCATTTTCATCATAAATCCCCTCTAAAAACACAATTATAGCAGAGAGGCAGCTTTTGCCTTAAAAAAACGGAAAAATGTTCCTCTCATAAAACAGACGCTGACACGGTGAAAGGTTATCTGTGTCCCTTTGGATGGGAAAATGTCTGAATCAAAAAATATTAACGATTAGGGAAGAATAAGCAGTAAGGTTTATAGACTCCAAAATCTGAATTCTTAATGTATCATATGACTGTGGATTATAAAAACATGCTGGGTTTTCATTCTTCTGATATGGGAAGAGTCAAGAGGCTTTATGCCTAAAGCCAATGGCGCATTAGAGAGTTATAGGGCTACTTGATATCTAGTGATTTGGACAGTTGCACCATTAAAATCACTAAACTGTCAAGACAAACTTTTCAGCCTCGCAGTAGCACGCTGCACAAAACACAGACGTCCTAATCTGTCCCTGAATAATCCCCCAAATTGTCCCATTTGTCCTCCCGGCTGTCTCTGACAAATGTGACCTTAACTGTGAACCCACTGAAACGAGGTGTCGCTGGTGTCAGGACACATGAACGCAGCCACAGCTTCAGCTAGAGCCTCATTAACTCGTCCCGGCAGAACTTGAACAGAACTCCCCCTGTGGTTGATTTAATCTTGGTCTAGTTTCTTCAGTGGGGCTTTCACCTTCTCTTTGTGTGTGGCTTTAGCCATCTGGCGAGGGAAATCACACCGTTTCAGTAGAATAATAAATGGTTTTTTTTAAATGTCGCTAAGCCCACCTTCATCTGGAAATGGTTACATGTGTCAGGACGACAGAGTCGACTCCCAGTCAGCTTCTGAACGTTGAAAACAGCTTAATCATAAAGTAAGCCCTGATGGTTTCGTCCCACTATATGAAGCCGGGTTAAAATTCATCATTTTGCAGAGTTTTTGTAACAAACTAAACTCACACACTCAGCCAATGGCACTCGTCACTGGAGATTTCTTCTGCCCCCAGAAAATGCAGCAAGACATTTAGAATCAGACACAGATGTCCTACGAGGTGAGTTTCAGTCCCTTTTCTTATTGAACTAAAAGCTCATCCCCACTGGACTATGCATGTGTGATGACAGCATGTCCACTCACATTGCAACTCTAATGTTTAAATACTGAAGGTAAACTGGGAACATTTTTCCTTGGGGTCTGGACCTCCAGTGCTGACCCACGGTGGTCAGTGTCAGGGTTATTAGCCGCCAAGTGAACTGTAAAGTTTAAAGTTTAAGTTGTAGGCTTAAACTTTAAACTTTCAAACAATTGTCTTGGGTTATTTTAGTTTTGAGATCCTACAACAGATTTATTTAGTGAAGCTTTTTAACCCTAAACCGTGTCTTTCCCTTCCTTTATTTCAGAGCTTATGAAACTTTATGTTAAGAACACATAATACACATCAGAAAACTGCCTTCCTTTGCTATGTGAGTGGTGCAACATTATGTTCACGGAGATTTTATTTTAAGAAAAATAGTCTAAAGCAGAATGCAGTTTTTGAGGCCACTAGTTGCTTTACACACAGTTAAAACATTAGCAAACAGCAGCCTCTTTACTCATTAGACACTGAGAAACATTAGTGTTAATCTGAAGTCTTGGGTCAGATATATTGAGTTTAGAGATACTGTTCCACTTGTTTTAGCTATGTTTTTGTCTCTAACAACCCCAGAGGGAACCACTGAGCTTTTAAGCTGATAGATGCTCCACTATGTTCACTGGCAGGATCTGGGCAGGTGGCACATACTGTAACTTCACTGAAGTTGCTGCAATCCAGTTTTTGACTCAGCTGACACTAAATACTGAAATGCTAAAACTAAAAGCTTTGCTAACTCAAGATATTTTGTTTAAATAGTGTTCATTTGTGGAGCGACACGACTTTTTGAGTTTTAAAAACATAAAACGTATTTCAAAAAGCTGTGAACTAGATGAAAAAAACCTCTGTAAGCAAAAGGCACAACAAAAGATTACAGCTTATTAAAACTTTTTTCTCTGCTTTTATTGTAGTTAATTAGGGTTACTTTTACATTGTAAAAAGTCTGAAAAAATAAATCACATACTGCTGGGAAAACACAATCTTTCTCCGACAATTCTGAGCAACTAGATTTGTACTGTCACAAATTTAATACTGAGCTTCACATTGTAGCCCGGAAATAAGTGATGATTTGCACGGGCTTCTTGATCTGTCTGTTAGAACACAATTACAGAAAGGATTTCCAGCATGCTGTTTTCCTGTACAGAGGAGTCTCTGCTCTAAAATAAAGATTTAGAGATTTAGATTTAGATTTATAACTGTCCAAACCAGTATAAGAGAGTTAGGGGGGAAAGACAAGTAAATATTAAAGATTTGCATCATATTTTAACACTTAACTTGCATGATATTAAGATATATGGCTACACAGACACTAAGTCTCGTCCAGACAGCTCCCTGCTCATGCTCTTGTAGCAGCAGTGCTTTAATCCATGTAGGAGGTTTGGTTTGTGGCTTCACACTAGAACTGCAATTATGAAGAAATGAATAATAGCTCAGATGCTCAGAATGATACAAATTTAAATGACCAACAGTGTTAAATGTGACATGGAGGCTTTTAACCCATCAACTGTAGTAAATTAAGTTTGAAATGTGGTGGAAAACAGCCTCAGCTCAGTGCTGGAACGTCTCAGAGCAGAAGGGTGTGTGCATGTGTTTATGTACCTCAGATGAACTCTTTTAGTTTTGCAGCTGCTCAAAACCTTTGTGAGGTTTTTCAGACAAAGTTATTTTATGCCTTTATCAGGTGAAGTGGGATACTAACAGGCAAAACAGCTCTCTTGTTACACTAAACAAACTCATCAGTCAAGATATTCAGCACAGTTTATTCTGTGATGAAGATGCTTTTATTTAGAAAGGTCATCCAGACAGCCTCATGAGCATGAATCTGTCTGCTCAGATGTCATTAGTAACAGAGTGACATGCAGCAGTGGCGAGGCTACACAGTAGGTGTGAGAGTGTGCGTGTCGGCCTGTGTTCAGGGGGCTCAGACAGGATAATCTGAGACTGACAGATTCATCAAGCCAAAGGCTGACAGACTGGTACCAGCAGATGCTTCTGGCCAGGAGAAAGAGCTAGCTATCCCACATCCTCTGCATCAGCAACAATCGGATGTGTGCAGCTGTTACACACACATACATAGAAACTACAGTCACCACCAAAGAAGCTACACACCTGACAAAATGAACAGCTCGACATGAATCTGTCTTTTTTTTTTCTCTCTGAAATGTAGCCAGCTGTCTGTGTGAGGCATTTGATTACTGTGAGCTTCAGGGTTGAACAAGACTCAAACTGGCCAAGTTACACAGTCAGTGTGTACAAAAACACATTACAGCTGGAGTTTTAAAATATAAAAAAAAACAAATTCAAGACTATGATTCATGATGAAAAGCAAGTCCACCATCCAAATCACATTGTTAGTCAGCTGTCTTGATTCTGTATGTCAACATACAGAAACACACTGTTTAAATGAGCTTTGACAAGCTCAATATGAAAGCAAACTCAATCCAGTTGCCAGAAAAAACAACGTTGGCGTTGCACATTTCTGCTGACCATGAATATGTCAAATTTGCATGTTTCGTATTATATCAATGCTTCTAAACTACCAATCAAAGTGAGGTAGTTCAGATTGCATGTATCAGACATTCTTGAAAGGAAGAAGAGGGGAAAGTGGTGGTGTGACAGCTAGGTGAGACGCTGCCAAGCAGCAGACTACTGCTGAAGACCACTTCAACACCCGTTTCACCTCCTGTTTCAACACACAAGATCGGGTACTTTTGACAAGACCAGTGTCTAAATCTAACCAAGTAGTTGCCTTGAAATAGTGTAACATTTAAAATTGAAATTTCAAAACACAAAGAAGCTTCAAGTTTAAATGTACGAAGGTAGCAGTTTCAGCATATATGTGATTTGCAAAAATCAGCAAAGGTTTCAGCTATACAGTTGTACACTTCTGTTGGTACTGAGGAAATCAACAGCTGCAAAATTTAAATACAGTCAGTATTACTGCAGCTTTTCATAGCAGTTTTAAATAAATGACGATTCTCAGACCTGACAGACTTTCCTAGAACCACTGTGGCTACATGCTGTTGGTCCAAATATTAGAAGAAGGGGCAATGAAATGGAGAAGGTTATGAATAAAAGGATGTTTTCTTAATCTGGATGCAATGGTTAACCCACTCCCAAGTCTAAATCCACATGAAACCACGTTGGCCGAGGCCCGGATCCCACTAGAACCTTCTAACCTGTGTCTTGGCAGTTTTCCTCGCAGCTTTAATACCGACCACAGAAGCAAAACAAAAGGCAATACTGTGAGACATGGACCGCTGTCTCCCTCAAAACATGTTTTCACCATCTTTAAGCTTATATTTTGTAACATTTCCACATCAAAAAGTTAAAACTAAATATATATATATCATATATTTGCTGAGTTGAGTACTTCAGTTATCCAAAATGTCTCTAAAATGTTCAAAGTCAGAGAAATATGATTTTATAGAGGATAACAGCGTGTTTTAATTTGTCACCTGGAGCTGCAGGGAGTGAGGGAGGAAGCCACCGACATGACTGAATGTAATGTGAATAAAACTTAAATACATCATCTTGTCTGTGACCTTTTCGGCCAGAGTCAGTCAGATAAATTATCCTCTGGAGTTGAGACTGTTTAGCGATTGAAACAAACAAATAAGTTCCATTACACTGCTGAGGGGTTTTACGTCATTCACATCAGCAGCTTCCTGCCAGGCAGAGCACACCTCCTCATTGTAAAACTCTGGGAATAAAGATATCTGTTCTTTTAAAAATGGAAAGAGTTCAATATTTTTAAAAATATTTATGAGCATGAGGTTAAAGGGGTGTGCTTGGTGAACAGGTTGGGATTTCTGCAGCTCTTCACATGTACAGAGGTTGCAATGTTCTTTGAAAAGCAGCCGGTGATGTTATCTTTACTTGGTCAGCTATGACACACCAGCTCGTCTGGAAATGCAATATAGCCTTAATTTAGGTTCCAGGTTGAGAATAAGGAGCAACATCATCCCAATGACAAATAATTTATAGTGGAAGCGACCTTAAGAAACGATGCTGTGTGTGTGTGGAAATGACATTACTGAGATCTGACGAACATCTCACAGACCAAAATAAATAAATAAGTGGGCTTGTAAACTGAAGCCTACAATGGTATGAAAAAAGATTTCGGTATGATAACACACCCTCTCTTTTTCATATGAGGTGCACATTGTGGTTGCCACGGCTACCAGCATCTGCCTACCACATGCTGGTAAGCTGTGGAACTTTAACTGGTTTTAATGAGCGGGGGAAGGCATCACTGCTTTTACTTCAGTCAGCACTTCAAACACATCGGACTACGTGGACGTCACATGTGATATTTTCACTAGTAATGACTAAACCACTGACTGTCCCTGATTAACTGTTACATCCTGTGTGCAAATATACAACTTTAATTAAAAACTATTAAAGGCAAAGCATCTTTTTGAGGGTTACGCTGGATGTAATTGAGGGCTCAACCATTATAGGTGCAGATTTTCTCAGTTTAATGGAGTTTGCCAACATTGTTAAACAGGATTTGAACTGATTGTACTGTGGTCTGTTTTTCAGTTGTTCCAAAACCAAAAATACAAGAGCAAGTATGTAAGAAATGTGCTTAACAATGAGTTTATCTGCTGCTGCTCTGCAATTGTTAGCTTACTGCCCACAGTGGTGACAGAGTAATTCATCTAAAGTCAATGCATTAGTGAACAAGGTTAGGAGTTACATAAAAAACTCCCCAAAGTCCCACATACAGTGTTTAGTAATCTAAGCAACCTCTAAATGCTGTTGGGACTAGATCTTACACATTAGGATGATATTTAAGCACTGCTAAAAATGTTACATATTTTTTTAATGTTTTCACCTACATGTACCATAAGTGACCATGCTAACTTTTTGCCTGAGACACACAGCTTTTGGTTGGAGTTTTTTTTTTTTTTACAACCGTATCAGGCATGTATTCATCAAGTACTTCTTTAAGAAACTTGTTTATTATTTCTAATAAAACAAGCCAAGCAGAAAACACAAATAGTCTAACAACTCAAGGAAGTAAAATTAGCTCAATTACTTGGCTAACTATAGCTAATAACAACTGCTGGCAACACTTGTTTTTCAGCAGAGAACATTTACCACCATCGGCTGGAAAAAAGATATTTTTTCAGCCTGTCTGAAATTAAGCACTAATTTAATTCATTTAAAATTTCTGTCAAGTAATTTGGAGCAGTGAAAAGCTTGTCACCATAATTAAAAATTATCATAAGAGCACTGAAATATGGTCGTCCACGTAAACAGCTGTTTTGTCTGTAGAAAGCAGTCTGACACTACAGGAGAAACTTGATTAAGTGCTAATTTACCATCACATTATAAAGTTCAGTTAACCTACAGCACATCAGAGATTTATTGAAAAGAATTATTCAAATACAGTTATTTTTAAAGCAGATGGCTTCAAGATCAGAGAATCAAACTCTGACTCTGGTTTTTTTTTTGCATACTAAATGGAAGATGTGACGTCATCGATACCTCTTACCAGCAGATGTATTTAATTTGTTTCCTGCCCTCAGAAATCAATTTTGCTCTGGTATAAACAGAACATTAACTAGAAAACTAACTGTGGTCTGCAACCACAAACAGAAACACAAGTTCTGCTGTTTTGGATAGTAATCACTCGGCTTTCCACTTTCCACAACATAACATTTCATGAAACCATAGCAACATGTGTCAAACCAAAATGGCAGCACAGACAAGCTGCAAGTATTTACTTTGACTTGGGACAAGAGGAGCTGGGGACGCAACAAGTGGTGGTCAGGGTTTTGACTAATTTACAAATTACATAGCTGAGCTGTTTGTTAATAATTTTGTAGGACTCAAAGTCACAGACATAGAATCAGGTGATCTTATCCAACAGGCTGTAGGCATTTCTAGCCAAATATGACAAGAGATGCAAGCATGAGTGGTAGGACCTTTGACCCCAAAGGTAAAGAGAGGCTTCATCCACACCACAGACCGCCCTAACAACACTGGCTGAGGGGCAAAGCATCTTCGTTAAAAGGCCTCCGTGCTTGTAAAACACTCCAAAATAGCATTGAGCACAGTGAATCGACAGCCATAAAAATGCACGAGGCTTCTCCTGACATACTGCTCTGATTTGAGATACACTGTTATGGGAACAGAATGGTCTCTGCTGGTGGGGCTTTCACTCCCACTGGGAACATCCGTTAAAATATATACACCACGCTAATCTTATAAAGGAAAACCTCAACATTTCATGACGTGAGGGTCAAACACATAAATTTAACAGTTGCACGAATGTTGTTATTTTAAGCTGCATGAACTGAGTTATGACAAAACTTCATGAAACATGGGATAGGTGGAAAACTGGTTGTTGTTTTAACCTCGAAATCTCGTACGGGGTCAACTCAGGCCCTCTCTAAAATATTCATAATATTATATGAAATACAGCAGTGGGACACCTCAATTAAATAAGAAAAGTAGCCAAAACAACAATAACTGACTGATCTCCAAAGAATGATAGTATCTTCATTGAGGATATGCATAAAACAAAGAATAACGTTGTTATACAAGGTGATGTCAGCCTGATGAGACTAAAAGTAAATTTGGAATTACAGGCTAGGATTGAGATACTAAATGAGTAAATTGTTCTTAGGATAAATGTCTGCTGCACGGACCTCTGATGCTAACCTTAACTTGGATCCAATCAAACGAAGCATTCATGGTGACTTCTGCCAGCTTGATCTCTCCAAATCCAAGACCGTCTTACTTTATCCCATTCTTTTTTTATACCCAATAGTTGCTTACAAAACATATTTTAGGAATTACCCAAAACCACTAAAGTTCAAAGATGGATTCCAGCATTTATATAAAATAAAACCTAAGCAGTTAGAGTCATATAAAAGTGGCAAAGACATCCTCATCAAGACCTTGATGACACCTCATAAATTAGCATTAACAACCTCAGGAACCTTACACCAGCCTCAGCATTCATCGGCCAACACAGGTGAGCTAAAACTAGCTGAGCTTTGCCACTGGCAATGACAGGCTAATTCAGGCTCGCAGTCTATCCCTAATAGAGTTCCAAGTACATCTTTATAGTCCCAAGACAGGCCTGACTCACCCTGGATTCCACCAGGAGGGAAATCTAATCCCACAAGTAGCCTATGAATGTGCTGTGGAAAAATAAACCACTCAGAGAGCGAGCAGAGCTACGGAGAAAACAGTCATACTGTAAATACTTCCACTCAGTAGATGGACCCCATGATCATGGGGACACGCTAACTGTCCAAGTTAAGGAGTGACACTGTCCAGTGCTGCTCACAAGCACTAAAGACTGATTGGAAATGAATGCAAAGCTTACCCACATCTACATCTGAGAATTTAGATGTCATGATCAGGTCTACTTTAATCACCCAATCTAATAAAATGCAAAGAACTTCTCTTGATGACGTGCATGCATGAACTATGTCTAAAACCAAAGAGTTCGAAACAAACCTTCTCTGTGCGATGCATCATACTATTCACCTCTTACAGCCAGATTTTTAGCATCAGTGGGAATCCCCACTCTCTCCCAGGTTCCTCCAGGACCCAACAAAGGTGAAGCCCTACCTGTGACCGCGGCTTTCCCTGCACACGCATGTGGAGGCAGACGAGCAGCAGAAGAGCAAGTCCTGACAGCATTCTCTCATGTGGCCCCAGAAATGTTTTCAACCAGTCACTCAGGCTTCCACACGAGTCCAGAGGCTGCTCCCGTCAGCCTCGTCCTTGCCTCTGTTACACCGAGAATGCCAAAAAAAACCCTCTCACTACAGAACTGATCTCTACGAGCTCCCCCTGTAAACTGAGCTAGGGGAGGTGCAGCTTAGGGGGGGGTAGAGGAGACTGAGGCTTTTTTAGAGGAGGGAGAGAGAGAGAGATAGTAAATGAACAAGGAGAAAGGAGAGAGAGGCAGGAGGGAAAGGAGGCAGAGAGGAGAGTGTGGCAGCTACTGCTGACAGTAAACTGGAACCCGAAGAGGAAGTTAAGGGGAATATTTTCAATGTGACAGAAAAAGTAAGAGAGGAAGGAAATTTTTGTGGGGCTGAAATGAATATGTAAGCAAAACCACCACGGTTAAAAACGTGTAGAAATAATTGGCAGGTGGGAATGCCATCCTAGAGGAATGCCAACCAATAGAATTAGACACTTCTTAATACTGCAACAACACAAACCAGAAACGGATCAAATTATAAGGTTCAAGGTCTCATGAAAATCCTGAACTATAAAAGTAACTCCAATTGAAAAAACATAATTTTGTTGTTTTTAGGTTCAAGGTACAGAAATAACCCCCTGACCCCAGTTTAAAAAAAAAAATCTGTTGCTTTCTAACTTAATACTTAATTAGATGCCACATTGCAACACTGGAAACATAACTGCTGCCTTCATAGAGACCCGACTCATCATATGGTTTTCCTATTGCGCCACCATTGTTTCCACAACATTAAATCCTAATTCGGCAGGATGTACTGAGGGAAGGAGAACACTCCTCATCCCAGCATTTGTTGTTTTTTCACAAAGTTGTACTGGCAGACTGAGCGCATCTGGGACATTGTGCAAGGACCTGCTTCCACACAAAGAGACGTCTGCGAGCAGCGGGCGAAATAATTGAAAACTCGCCTGTTTTGAAGTGCCGCACTGAGACTACAACTGCTGCAGAGTCTACTGAATACACTGAAAGGCTAAGTCTCACATGGTTGAGCACACATGGTGGGAACACAAGGAGACCAGAGGGAGGGAGACAGAAGGACTGACAAGATAATTTAATATAAAAAGAGAGAGAGAGGAAATAAAGCTGGCAAACACGGGAGAGATTTCAACACTTTGCAACAAATCAACCATTCAGCTTTACAAACTTTTAGCACAATGCTGGATACCTATATGCTTTAGCATACACTAGAGAGTCTTTATACCAATCACATTTACTGTCATGTGTGTTACAAAAGAGCTTAGAAAAACTCTGTGACTCTTACTAAAGATCATTCATCTTTGTTTAAGTGCTGCGGTGATTTACTTTACTTTGGAGCCTGTAAGATATCAAGTGTCACACAATGTTTTTACATTTTTTAAAATGGGTGCCAATAAAACTGAAGAATTGAACAGAAATATCTTATTAGATTTATTTTCTGCAAATTATATATTTTAGAAATTAAACCCCAGACGTACTTGCTGTAAATGTGGTTTATGGCAGATGTCCTTATACTGTGCAAAGCATCCTGACAAAATGATCTTGTTTCAGGATGAAAATGATCATGATCAAAAAAGCAGCTACTTACTGTCAAAAAACTGCAGATTTAATGTTTTTTTTGCAAAAAGTAATACAAGGAAATAAGATTGTTTTTAATAGAAAATGTTATCAATTCAGCTCTCACAGAGTAAGATATTCACTGAGTACAATAGTTGAATTGTTAAAATATTGAAAATACGAGTGACTTGACTACATGAGATTCATATGATTAATTATTAGTTGTGTGTGACAATCATAGGACTAAGCAAATACCATATTTAACTGTGCCATGCAAAAATAATAAAACACAGGAGTCAAAGATGTCACAAGCACAGTCCTTTCAAAGGATGCAAATTTGCAATGCTTTAAACACCAGCTTGGTGTAATCTTTCCCATTAAACTAACAGCAAAGCTCTGGGCTCAACATTTATGTGTAAATTAACATGTTAAAGAGTCAGCTAAAAGATTGGCAAATATTTAAAATACTGCTTGGTCATGATCTGCCTAAGTGACACTACACTTAATAAATCACACCTTGTAACTTTTCCTAATATTCTGTAAAGCTCTTTTACAGAGCAAGCAGAGGCATCGAGGGCAAGACGAGTAGCAAAAGTGGAAACAAAAATCTCCACGCCTGCAATTGGCTTGGCTTATGTTGGAATAGTGTCAGCTGTGAAACAGACACAGAAACACAAAAACGAACACACACTTAGACACATACCGCACCCCGTCCTGATCAGGCCCTGTTCATCCTGCCAACAGCATGTGTCTTTCTTAAAACCAAACGGTAGTCTAGTAGAAGTGAGAATGGCTCACTCAGTCGGCTTATTTAGTTAAAACCCTCATCCTCACACACTCACACACATGCCGTGAAAAAAAAAAGCATGCACAGTTTGCATAGCAAACCCCTCAATCAACACAGCATAGCTGCAGACATGTAGGGGGGATTTTTGGAATTAGTTGCTTTTCTGCGGCTCATCCATCATGATGAACACACAGGAATCTTCTCCTGCTCCCCTCATCTGCCACGGATCTGGACAGATCTCATTATGGAAGCACTGCGCCCAGAGGTCGGGTGGGGCCAGACCGACTCTCCAGTACACCCTGGGGTCTCTGTTTCCTTAAACAAGTGGGTCAGCCCTGAGGCAACCTTGACTCCAGACACCTGATTTCCCCTTTTCTTCAACCCACACACATCAGAGTCATGCTTTACAGCATGTGGGCTCGACATTACTGTGCACTCTCAGGGTCCAACACACACACATACACTCACACAATAGCTGTATTCAGTTCTTGTTCTCATATTAACTGTCATGTCTCCAGTCTGTCTTTGCATTTGCTGGCTGGAGGACCAATTTAACAATTAAAAGTTCATTAACAGAAACATGACTGCACACATTTTCAGCAGATGTGACCTGAAGGGAACTCTACCTGGCAGCCTTAATAATTAATCTTATGCGATGATTTATACACATACAACAAAAGATAAAAAAAGAGGATGTAAGAACAAGACATTGCACACAGCAGTAAAAACATATTTTCAAATACTGTGATCATGTTATCTCTATTACAATCCAATTATAATCTATCATCTCAGTTCTTTTTATCCGTCCCATCTAAACAGCATTCCCACTTACCTACCTAAATCTATTAACTAGAGCATAAAAAGTAAGGAGAAAGCAGAAAGTAGGAAGAAGGAAGAAAAAACACATGATTTTTGTGCATCTGGGATACATATTAGTCAGCAAGGCCAGGGATGTGAGTCCCATGATTGTCTCTTTTCACCAATATACTTGACTGAAAAAGGCATGACTGCAGTGGAGGAAGGTGGGTTAATGAAAAAAGCAGGTTGAGAGGGGAATTGGTCTGGGAGGGGCAAGGTGTGGCTGGGGAAAGCTGCTGTTTCTGCAGTATTTGTTTCCCATCTAAATACAGCTGATGGTGGATGACACAGTCTGCAGAGGGGGATAGTTACTGTTCATCAGTGGTCTCTTACCATGTGCACAGGTAGCTGCTGTGTATATGGGGTTGAATATAAAAAGAAAGAATGTAAAAATCATCTAAAAGCTCTAAAACACTCTTTTAAATGTGTTTTAAAAAGAGTGTTTTAGAGCACTCTTTTTAAGTTTGATTACACAGCAGCTCCCCATATTTACCTGAGATGTTTAGCTTAAAAAGCACGTCTTGCCAACCTAAACAGAGCTTTGGAAAAAGTTCTATCAAAGATCTCTTCTTTCACATCATTAATTTATTTCTCCAGAGAGGAAGTTCAGCTTTTTCTTCCCACACTATCCCTCCATCACTCCTACATTCCAACACTGCTTAAGTCTCTACAGCATGATGTCAAAATATGTGATCAATGATTTTTCTGCTTCGGTTTCTTAGATTAATCAGTCCCTGGATCCTAAAATATCACTGCAATTCTGTCATTGTGTCTTTCAGGCCCACCATTGCCTAACACACTTCCTCCCCATCTCCATTGTGAAGCTAAACTTATGGGCCTCCTTCAACCAACCTCTGACTCCACTCCGCCACCACCTGCAGGTTTTAGCCTGAAGCATAACAAAAATGCTTAGTTTTACAGGTTATATTGCTCTCAATTCACCAAATAATTCATACTACATGGGATTGGGTTAACAGCTGTGGATGCTGCATTGGGGCCTGATCAGTCTGTAACAAGATAAACACGTGGCATGATATGACAGTCTATTAAAATACATATTCACCATAGGAGACTGAATTACAGAGATAGATCTACACAGAGTAAAAAATATGAAATTTTGCATTTTCATGATAAACCACAATGCTAAATGCATCTGTAGTCCAAGAATCATTTTTTAGATATTTTTTTCCCAGAACAGTGGAGGCCTAGAACCACTTGTCATTTCTGCCCTTGCTAGCAAGCCTGATGAATTATTAAACAAAGTCATAGAAGTGTTCTAATGGCAAACTTGTTGAAAGTCTATACATTTCAGTCAAGGTTTCACTCTGGAGCTTTATGACATATGAAGTGATTGGACCTTCAGTGATTTGTTGATCATGTTGCTCACAGTGAAGACACACACGGATTTGCAACATGTTTAGAGCTGATTATTGCAGGTAAAAGGTGGAATTATGACAACCAAAGTGCAAACAGGTTTAGATGTACACTTTGGTCAAATCATTGTCTTTTCTCTTGAAATATCTTTTTAACAGTGGGATAAACACTCAAAATTTAGTCATAACCTTTTTTTTAAAAAATTTTGGTCAATTTGAACACAGACACAAACTGTGGCCTGAGAGGCTCAGAGGCCTGTTTCTTACTCAGTAATCTCCCCAACAAGAAGCTTTTGCATTTACTCTTTTATTTCCTTGCTGAATGTCTTTATACACCTGCTGGAGGTCTTCTGTCAATGAAGCTGTTAGACACCTTCAGATAAGAGTGTAATTTACAACAGGCTGTGACCCTGAGCAGCAGGAAACCTCCAGCACAGACACACTCTCAGTAACAGGTTTACGCATTTACAACCACACACATGCTGTTCACTCATTTAAAAATAGGTTCCTTTAATTAATTGAACCTGTGGACACCACATATATCATCTCACATAATATTCTTCAACACTGTAATTAGAAACACACATGGAAGGGCAACATCCACACATACTCACACCTACGTTTCTTATCTTATTATCACATGACCCTAAATTCCCGTCGTTCAATGAGCGCTGACCACACATTGAGAGCTCTGACATTCCAAACTAACTGATGAGGCATGAAATGTGCTCAACTACCCCATCAATGGACAGCCACCCAGATAGCAGCTCATCACTGTCAACGGCCGTCTGTCTGAGGAAGACCTGTGTGACCGCTGACTGCTAAAAATACAACCTTGTATCCGTATAGTATACCCTCATAAATCTGTCCGTGAGACCGGACACGGGGATCCACTGCCCTCTGTCCTTGAAACACATTCTGCTGCAGATCTCAACCTGTTGAGTTTTAGCCAGTTTGCGCACAGTGCATTATCAATCAGTCAATCAGTCAATCAGTCAATCAATCTATCTATCTATCTATCTATCTATCTATCTATCTATCTATCTATCTATCTATCTATCTATGCAAAGAAGAGCAGAGAAAAGGCACTGAAGGCGTTTTTTAAAGGAAAAGATGTTTTTACTCTTCTCCAAATTGACTTTGGCAGTTCAATTAACCAGCTGGCTTCCTTGATAGTGCTGAAGTCAGCCTCTGATAGATGATGATAGACAGATGATGGACATGGTTCATCCAATCATCTGTAAAATATTTTTTGAAAATTCCTGATCTTTCCCAAAATTTTCTCATGAATGGTTCTGTTAAGCTAGCTATCAGCTGCTCATCCTCAAGGTAATAGGAGTTAGCATGCTCAGGGAGATGCAAAATGATCAAGGCAGGGCTTCAGAGTGTCATGCTGAGTCAATCAAAAAGTATCATAGAATGTGAGTTTAGTGGATAAAACAGAGCGAAATGCAAAATATTGCACTGAATGTAAAGTTTTCTGCTTCATAGTCGACTTTGTAATGTTCCTTTTTTTTGCTTCATTAGAGCTTAAACATTACCTACCTCCTACATATAATCTACAAAAAGTATTCGTGAAGTTCATAAACTGTGAACCAGGAACAAGGATAAAAAGGAAAAGTGTTTGAATCTGATTCTGCAAATACTTTCTTTCTGCTGACACCAATATTTGGAGGAGCTGGCCCAGCTGTTGTTGTGCTGAGCTGCCAGAATATGATCAGGAAATGAAGGTTCAACAAAGAGCTGAATACTGGCTGTTTTTACTCTTCCTGTAGTACCATGCAGTTTAATATGGTACCATTAAAATAAGACCCAGAAAATGTGCTATTACAATACATTAAGTGATGACTGCCCCCCAGAGAACCAGTCATTTAAGCTAGTTCATATTTTGTACATTAGCGAACAGGCTAAGAGGGAAAAAAGCAAGGCTGAGGTGTAAATCTCACCATTATTCAAAGGAAAATAACAGATGAATGAAGAAGACAGGATATCAAAGGAGGATCCACCAGCATGTTGGAAACACATCAGATGGAGATCCCATCAAATACAGACACTTTGCTTTTTAACAGCTTGAAAGAGGCCCCACTCACAAGGTTAAACACTCCCCTGTCTCCTGAAAAAGACTTTATGAGCTGCAGATGAGTCCAGCAGAGGTGTGGCGGTGCAGAACAAGTGTCTGACCCCCCGAACTCGAAGCTCTTAAGCCTACCGGAGTTACACATATCACAAGAAGCCAGCCAGGGCTGACGTCGGTCGGTAGGGGCCAGAACAGGGGACGGCAAGGCCAAGAGGGATCAAGAAACTTTCTGCCAAAATAAGACATCATTCTGTCAACTCCTTCATACATTAACTTCTCAGCCACCATTTGTCTGACTGTCCTTCAACTATAATTATCATATCCAAGCCCTCATGAAAGTGCCTCAACAAGTGTCACTTAGCAGGAAACTGTATCTCTACAAGCTTTGGACCTGCTGTTAAATAGCTGAGCCTGACCTGTGAATCCCTGTAGGAGAGAGATAGAAGAAAAAGCAGGCATATCTCTGCAAGGGTTTCAGTTACAGCGGATAAAAAATTCTGCTGTCCAACATTTGTAGTCAATCCATTAAAGTTTAATTTAACAAGTACAAAGGCTACAGTCATGCCAGTGGCTCTGTGAGGTTGCACTTAGGCACAGCAGTACTTTGAGCCAAACTGCATCGCTAACATACTGATGTGTAGCAGGTATGCACACTATGTTCACCATTTTACTTTAGCATGTGAGCATGCTGACATGTGGCTAGTGGAAATGTCATTAGCTTTGGAGATATTTGTTCATAAGCCAAAGAGTTAGACAAATTCGAATTCTGCCTTGATGATGAAAAGTTCGCAGAACACCGGGGTAATTTCAGTTCCTCCTGAGGCGAACATGAATGTCTGATCCAAATTTCAGGGCAATCCATCTGAGAGAGAGAGATTTAATGGTGGACTAATTGATTGCAATGCTAGCAGACTCTGTCATCCCAAGGGCCACGCTGCTAGCATGGCTAAAAGAGTCATACACTCAGAAATGAATAAAAAAATATCCATCATAACCATATATGTCCAATAACTGAAGACAGGCTATGCTGACATGAATCCATAACCATCTGCAGTGTGTAATGGTGGGCAATAACCTGTGAGTGTGCAGCTGGGGCTTGTCATGACAGAGATGGGATTGAGGTATCTCCAACAGTCAGCCAGGCAGGCTGTATATCAGAGCACTCATCCCCCTTTTTAACAAGTCTGCCTGTCCACCACAGCGGGAAATGCATAAAACAGATGCAGCTGTCAGAGGAGAGAGTAGCGAGGAGTGGCCTAAGATGTTGTCTGATAAGTTTGGGCCTAAGCTGGGAAACATGCTAGTCAGAGAGGAAGACCATGGCTGAGACCTCGACACCTTGCTGGCTGAGCTTAGATTAACTCTTTCCGTCATCTTTATTAAGAGAAAATTGTGTGTCAAAGTCCACGCCAAGATCTGCATTGTTTATCAGCAAACATTAATGCTGATAAACCTGATTTATAGCATTTGGCCTCATTTTATTTTTGGCACATGTAGCTAACTGTGAAGAGCAGCAGGAAGTAGCGCCAACTCACTGCTGGGTCCAGAACTGTGCATGCTAGATAGATTTTTACCCTCAGCAGGGCCCACCACCGCCAGCAGAGAAGTGTGTGGTCGGTGATTGCCCTTTAAAAATACACACACCCTTCTCAAATACCCGTCCTTGGTATAAAGAGAGAGAAGTCGCAGCCGAATGGAATTCCCACCATAAAGGGATCTTTCTTTCACTGTTCATTTAAAATGACTAACCACATTTAAGGGGGTTTCAGTGTCTCATACCTGGCTTTTTCCTACATGCTCTAATGCAAATATGACTCATAAGAAACTGTTAGCAAATCCACTTTTGAAAGTAAATGGGTATCCTAAAGGAACTGATCAAAGGACTTCAAGATATTAATTATACTTGACAAAACTCATAGAAATATTGGTCTTTCATAGTCTTAAGGGGTATAATTTCAATAATATGATAATATTTACAGTATAGGGGGGAAAAAAAAACTTTATACAGGTCGGCTTTGGCACTGTGATTGTTTGAACTAGCAGAGATTCAAACACTATGAAAATATATCATTGAGGCAAATTAGCTGGTTTTCCAATTAGTTTTAGCTTATTTAAATATCAGAAGAGTCTGATTTACTACATTACATTAATATTTTGACGATAAAAGGAAAGATCTAAAACTCTATTACTTAGTGTTTTAGCCATGCTAGCAGCTTGGCTCCAGAAAGGGCAATTTGATTTCAACATGTCAACCACATGTAAGTGTTGGGTGCATTGCAAAGAAGTTTTGTACTAATATTAATTACTCCCCTCTCAGGATGAGTTATAAAAACTTTGGTGATCCTTAGAATCAGCTAACATCTCAATTTTTGCAATACTTTGTTTTTTTTTTTACCAAAAACTGTACATTGGGTGTTGTTCATGGCTGTAGACTTGATAATTTAAACTCTGACAGTTTGTCCACAAAGACCAAGACATGGTTCTGACCACATAGTATGTTTGTTTGCTCAAATGGGCACTGTGGCAGATCAGATGATTATAGAGTCATGAATTCTTGTCATGACTTGGCTGAGAGACATGACGGACTAGAAAAAGCATTGGTCTCCAACCAAACATAGCTTGGCATCTCTCAGAACCTGAGAGATGCCAATAGGAAGGAGGTGCTTACTGTTGACTTCTCTGAACAAGAACTATGGTAAGAAAAGCCAAAAAAGAGATGGAAAATAAAATGGAGAGTGATCTCTCCTCTGTTCAGCTCCACCTCACAGCACCTGAAACATCATTTCTTTCTTACTTTTTTGGTGTTTACAGTTGTAATGCTATTGCTCAATGTCACAAAACCCACTGCAGTCATCACACCAGACGACAGAATGCAAAAACATTCTGACAAATTCTGACAAATTGGCATTGGTGCAGCATTGGTTGTCACCCATGAAGTTACATTACAAAGAATAACATGATCAATTGACATGTAGGACACATTATTTTCCTGATACCTTCAGTCTGTCGGGTCATCCTATTACCAGGCTGATAGTATTTGTATTGTAAGTATCCTAATGATCATTAGCCTGATTGACAGGCATCACACAGACAGAGAGCCAACTTCTTCTAGAGTAAACAGACTAAAAACTTTGTAGATAAAGTAATGAATCTGTAAAAACACTCAGATTATTGCTACAGTTTAAGCACCTATGAAAACTATTACAGACACAAAAAAAATATCTTTGCATTTATGTCATCAGTTGTATACAGAGCCTTTAAATCATGTGTGCAGTGCAAGTCAGCAGTTTTGAGCAGCTCCATGGAGCCATCTGAGACAGGAAAGCAAAGCCCCTGCAGGACACAAAAACAGAGATGAGTGTCCTGAACAGAGAACAACTGCTTGGTTCCCTCTCTTACATTCATAATGTGCTAAAATGGAATGAAAAAGATGACAGACCATTTTATTTAGTTAAATCTCTGTTGTTGGCTTAACATACTGCTAACAGCTGCATCACCAAATCTCTGCTTCATCTCACCCTGGACAGTTGAGGACGCAGAGGTGCCAGTTAAGCAAACAGTTAAGGCTGGGTGGCAAAACAGTGAGATGAGATTGAATCCACATGCGATGTATCAAACAAAAGCTGAAGCACTGCTGAAGCCTTTGGCTACAAACCTTAAAAGACCTCGATTTACCTCATTAGTTGTGGTTGTAAAACCTGATAGACACGGGTCCCTCTAACAGGCCAATATGAGGGTGTCACTGCGTCACTTTCAGAAATATGAGATAGAGACTTGCGCCAGGGGTCAGAGGTCGAGTTGACAGATGCTGCATGTTATTTATTCAGCATGAAAGGTTTCAGGGAGAAGTGCCAGGACCCACACAAACTGTGGGCTGTGTGGCAGGAGATGGTGTTTCAGAAGCAGTGCATCACCACATCAAGCACCCTGCCATTATTGTTTTGCTTGCATGGAAAGTTAAAATAACTTCATAACTGAGCCACATTTCTCTAAAGAAATATTTATAATGATCACGTATCTGAGCAACTGGTTCACCACAACAACCTGTAGTTAAAAACTACATTGGGACAGATGTGAGAGCCAAAATTAATATTAGCTCCAGACACCACTGCAGTGGCTCTAAAACAGGGGGGGCAGGCCCCACTGGTCCACACTGCAGGTGTAGAAAGATTGACCAGGGGAAAAGTAGAATGAGACTGAGCTCAAACAATATGATTTATGTGGGGGAAAAAAAACAAACAATGGGGTTTTGATTCTACTCTGCTGACCTTTATTCCCCTAAAGTTCAACTTGGATTCAACCACTTTTTACTAGATGCCTCTCAGTCACTGGGAATGTTTAACAATTTTGGGTGGAAGGTGTGAACTTATTACACTTAAAAAGGAGAAAAAGTTCAAGAAACACGGTGTTACTGCAAAAAGAAGTAATCTGCTATATTGTGTCGTATTTGGTATATCAGGTTCTGACCGAATAAATGGTTGTAATTGTTTTAACCAAGTGCACATGTTATTAGATACTCTGAGAAGCGCAACAGCATTTACTGTATGTGTGTTATTTCATTCACTGTGGAGGAGTAGGAGTTTAAACAATAAATGTGCTCATTTTTTATTTGACTAAGGATGCACAAATATCTTCCCTATTTGTACAAAAAGCGAACTTTCAATAAATTGACAGTTTCCCTCCAGAGAAATGCACACAGCTGGACAGCTGGCCTTTTCCTGACAATTACCTCAGTGAGTTTGGAGCTTTAAGAGAATCTCAGGTATCAGTTTGTTCGGACGTTATTGGAAAAGTGGTAAATTTATTGTACTTTAGTGTTAACTAAACCTTAACACAGCCAACTAAAATAGTTTGAAGCAAAAGACCACATGGAGATTTGGTAGGATATGTGACAAAGAGACCAGAAAAAATCAGACCTTTAAAAAAACCAAGGCTGTAACCGTAATATTGTTATAACGACCACACAAACAAGGATCAATTGTAATGATTTTTCCATGACAGACTTCCCATATGACCCAAAATATAATATCCATCTTGGTTTGTCATTTTTTTTTGTCTCTACTGTTGTTTGAAAGAGAATTCAACCGTTTCCATAGAGTGGAGAAACAACAGAAGACTGCAGTCTTACATAATAACTGTGTTAAACATGCTGTAAAATGCAATATGGTACGTCCCTATTAAGCAACCGACTTGTGAAATTCATTCAGAGTTTGACTTCTCTAAGAGAATTTTAATCACTTTGCATGAAACACACCTTTTAAAAAATTCAGTTTATGTATAATGTTCAGGCTCTTTTAATACTACAGATTATTAAACAGTTTAACACAAATAAAAGGACCAGAGCAGAGCTGAAAGCCAACAAGACCACAACAAAACACTTATTCCACATGGACCCTGCCCACTGTAAGAGCCGCTGCAGCCTGAGTGTTAGCCACTGAGCTAACTCCTGTGACAACTCAGCGCTGTGATGCTGCAATAACATGAAGGAGTATAATACCATATCTCTAAGAATAGCTTAAGAATGTGATCAACCTTTTTTACATGAAAAACTCAATAAACAAGATAACAGTTTTTCATGTGCCTGACTGGCAGCTGTACATTAACTGGTGTAGCTTAATGGCTGTCTTTTTAAAATAACTAAGTTATTAAATTCTATTACAGTAGTCAACTTTATGTCATCACTATGCAATTATACAACAAGCCTGTAGATTGTAGTTTCCAGCTTGTAAAGGCCAAGAGAAGGCAGTGCCAAGTACTCTGAATGTTTAAGTGAAGATTTCAATGAACACTTACTGCAGAGTTCAGCTGAGGCTGAAGGAAATGTCATTAGTTTTCAGGTATTTGGCCATAAACCAAAGTATTGGACATATTTGTAGAGGCGCTGAAGAACAACATCTCTCAAGAAGTTGTGATGTAAAAATATCGTTTTGAATTGATTTAAAATTCTGAATTTGTTGAAATCAAAAACAGAATTGTATTAACTTCAGATGCATCTCTTACTATGGTATTTTGACATGTTGTGAGGTATCATATCAGGTCAAGCAGAGTGCACAAAACCAGCTGACGGTCAGCTGATGCAAACAGGCACCAATGATGACTGACACTTCAAACAATCTGTTTGAGCTGCCAACTCCTCATTCTTCCCTGCGGTTCCTTCCTGCTCCATGCTGCTGTTGTTGCAGCTAAAAGCTGTGCTGCTCACTCTCCGACAAAACCGGTCTCCCTCTGTTATCGTCTTTTTTTTAGCAATATCCTTGCAATGATGCTGTAAGCATTACGTACAGTGTGTACTCCATATGTTATGATATATATCTGCTTGAAGAACTTTATCCTTGGAGGAGAGAGCAAAACCTGTCAACTACAAAAGTTTACAGATTCCACAAAAATATGTTTAATTTCAATGACCAGAGCAGTTCTGATTTGAATTCAATTATCCAGATGTTTTTACATTATCTTTTGGCTTGTAGCTGTGGGGATCTCCTGGACAAATGGCTGGACCAGCTGAGAAAACCTCAGTGGAGAGAGCGATGAGAAAAATCTCCCCTGCCTGAAAAACTTCTGTTGAGTTGAGCAAAACCTAAAATACTCAGCCAGCAAAATCACAGGCAAGAAAATAAATGATTAACTCTTACAGATCAATAATTTTTCGTGCCATTGCTTGATTTTGAATCATAAATCACAATTTGGTTCTTTTTGTTAATAATAATTCATGCCAAACACACACATGAGGGATCAACATGTCGCGTGTTTGAAGTGGAAATGTGATCAAGGCCAAAATGAGAGATCAGAGGCTTTTCTATCTTGATTAAATCTTAATGTTGCAAAGGTTGGCGCTGGATTACAGCGCATGGGAAAAACTGAGCGAGGTCAGCGTTACCAACTGTAAATGAGCTCCTTCTCTAACATATTTCTTTGAGTTAAACCCTGATCAAACGAATGTTAAAGTGAATCAAGCACACTGAATACATAGCCAGCCATTAGCAGGCCCGCACAGAGACTGGTGTCTCTCTGAGCTTTGAGCTCACAGGTGTGTTTTCTTGGTGTGTGTTAAATACGGGGTCAGAAGTACAAGTATGTCCTACATCGAGATCCCAGATCTCCATTTTGTCCCAGAGGGATAAAAACTTCCTCCTGCCCGACCTTCACTTCACTCCTCCTCATCAGACATAAACAGCTCTCACACTGGTTCTCTGCTGCCCTCTGCTGGTCATAGCCATCACTACATTAGAAACACTTCAGGGAATAACATTTTAGTTATACTACAAATTAATTAATCCACTTCTTTTACACATTTTATAACAGTAGCTGTGGCATGTCTTTTAAGTAGGTATTGACTTTGCCTTAAGGTATCTGAGTTATATTTACACCATCAGGTTGGGTTACTGTTGGTTATGGTCATGGTTTGCCATAGTTTGTAAAAATATTTCAAGCAAATATATATAATTCTTTGTCGAGCTATAATCCAAGATTGAAGCATGCAATATCAAAATTGTGTGTCAATCAAAATACAAAATTTGTATCACCTGTTCATTCATGATGCAAATTTAGGCTAAATAAGTGATCGACTACTGATTTCCACAGTGTGGTCTCCATCTGATATAAAATTTCCAGAACCTTTCTATGTGCTCTTCATGTTCTCTTATTATTTTTACTGTACTGTTGGTTAAAAACACGAAAGACACAAAAATCCAACCATGCCAACCGGAAAAAAACAAAGCTTGAGATGGCTCACGCTAACTCAAGACTCTGTTATTTTTCGAGACATGCATGTTCTCAAACACCGTGGATCTGACAGAAAGAGAGAGAATTAAAGGATAAAGAGGGCAAAGATACTTGTCCCTATATGATTAACCTGGAGGAGTTATTTCTTTGTGTTCTCACCA
Organism: Ctenochaetus striatus; assembly: GCA_034780835.1. Lineage (NCBI taxonomy): Eukaryota > Metazoa > Chordata > Actinopteri > Acanthuriformes > Acanthuridae > Ctenochaetus > Ctenochaetus striatus. The sequence continues at coordinate 4,916,530 of JAUZTA010000001.1, forward strand.
TATGTGCACATCAAGATGCACTGATGATTCAGGACGACAATAACCAAAACTATCAACTCAACAAGTAATCTGTCAGAGTGTATGACTTCATGTTTAGTCCTCATGGTTTGTTAGTTTAAACAGGAAGTGGACCAGAACTAAAATGTAACTATATAGCGTTTTACCCTTGGTCTGGGCTGTAAGGACAAAGCTGTCTTCAGGACAGCAACCCTGGGTCAAATCCACATATAAATAAAGTTGTACATTGATGAGGTGTTGGAAGGTAAAAGCCTCAATGAAAATGTGTGGAAGTCACAAGTAAAAAAAGCACAAGTGGCCTAAAAAAGCATACTGGTGGCACAGTAAACAGTAAATGCATTTCTGAAATACAAAAGAAAAGGTTTACACAGTGGCCTACCGTACACTCTCCTGCCACACAGAGAAACGTGTCATTCTGCCCACATGGTGTCCCGTCGATCACTTTGTCTGACTGTCGCACGTAGAACCTGAACCCGACAGCCCGGCAGTTCAGTTCACAGAGCTGATCACCAGGAACTGACAGGAGATTTCAGAGAAAACAACAGTAGTGCATAAAAGTCAATGAAAAATGTATGATGGACAGCACAGAACACAAATCAATATACATCTTCCAATCTAGTGTTGATCTTAAATATACTTTCATCAATTGCATTGAGAGACACAACTTTACATATTGATGCTTAATTCGATACGTTATAACTTTGTGAAAGGTCACATAAAGTGTAAGCACAGAGAACAGCGAATGTACTTTAAAAAGAAGAGAGCCATAAATAAACAGCAAGAGTTGTTTTTCCAGTATAAGAATAAGCACAGGCTTTTAAATACTTCATTTCCCAAAAGACTGAAGGTTAGCGAAAAATCCCATGATACAGGATGGACGACCACATTATGTCCTCATGTTAATAAAAACTACTGCAGCCTGTTATCCAGCCCTGAGGCTGTACTTTGTCATTTAATTAAACAAAATATAGCATTTATTATTGCTTTGTGCCTAAGTCACTACCTTAAATGGCAACATATGAAAACTTTGGAGACAGTGAGTTAAAGTGTCCTAAAGTGGCAGATAAATGGAGCTTATAAATTTCGGATAATTCCAAAAGTGTCTGGTAGGTTGTAAATTACAGCTAGAAATTTATAGTTAAATTAAACAATCCACTGGGGTAAAAAATGTCATAAAAATGCAAATCATCATTTGAAATCAGAACAAAAGATTTCCTGTTTTATGTGTTGACATAAAACAGCTGTCAGCAGCCACAAAGAATCCTGACTGCCGTTCTTTACACTTTTCCTCAGGTGCTTTATCAACCAGATGCAAGATAGATCCACGAGCCGGGTATTTCTACAGATGTAAACAATGTTCAAGACGGGTGTCAAATAGTCCAGATTCAACCCTGCACATTAATCTGTGGATAAATAACCTTTACATCTGCATTACCCTGCAGTCAAGGCCACGACACAAAGACAAGATTGGAAAAAATGCACATTTGCCTGAGAGCGAACTGTGATTTGGAGCCTGTCATTTCCATTAATGTTCTCAGAGAAACTGCATGTCAGGAGGTGCTCTGACTGTTGCCTGGATACTTAAGGTAAGTAAGGTCGGGGAGTTTGTAGTTTGAAAGCACATTTATCAGAGAGCCTTCAGACAGCACAGCGCTTACATCACAAAACACCAGATTCAAGCATGTAGGTTGGGTCAAGCAGCAGAAGATGTGACTGACACTGACAATTAACTGTGAAATGTGTGTGTTTAACTGTCTGTTGAGATTGTGAATCCTCAGGATGGCTCACAAATGTGAGCAGCAACTGATCTGGTTACACTTTTTCTGTCACTTCTTCAATACATTTTCATTAGCACAGGCGTACCATACGGTTTTTATCCCTTTGACATTCATTTATACTCATGTTTGTCTCTAATTTTTATGCTCATTACCAGCTTCAGAGTAGCAGTAACTCTGTAACTCTGCTGGTTGGTCAGTCAGACTGACACAATGATCCAGTAACTTTTACTCAGTGTCACCATGAGGCTGACATTC
>JAUZTA010000001.1:5047821-5059073 GCA_034780835.1 Ctenochaetus striatus
TATAATAAAGGAGACCGAAAAACATCATTACACAGTGTTGTGCACATATTGTATATTCAGTAAATGTTCCTGTGTGTACAAAGTAACCACAAGATGGTGATGTTTGTTCTAAAAATTTGTCAAAACCACATCTTCAGGAGGCTGCAGCAGATATTATGACAAAACAGCAATGTTATCACCAATGTACATGCATCATCCAGCATATTTTTGTCTTTAGGAGCCACAAAACTGGGTGAAGAGTTTGTGAAAGGAGCAGAGGCCACAGGTAGGGCCATACATAAAGGAGCAGCCAAAATCCGGGACCGCATCACTCCTGAGGAAACGCCTTCAGAGGTCAGCCCCCGTGTCAGCAAAGGCCTGGAGGTGGCTAAGCACGCTAGTGGGGGCGCTGTGCGTGTCAGCAAGTTCTTGGGTAAGGACCTGCACCAATATTGGAGGAAAAAAAATATCATCCCACACAGGATATAGCCATTCAAAGAAATAATGTAAGACACAAAATTCACTTTCAAGGTACTTGGCTAAAATGCTAAACTGCTTAGATAAAAAACTTTCTAAATTTTATTTCTCTTTGTTTTACAGTTCATGCCATTTATCTCCTTTTCTGTGAATGTACCCCTGTTAACTTATATGTGTGCTTCTCCTGTGTTAACTGTACATATTTACAGTGGATGGAGTAAGTACGGTGGCAGGACATGTGGCAGAGAAGGTGGCACCCCATGTAAAGAAACATGGTGCAAAGCTGGTCCCAGAGTCTATGAAGAAAACCAAAGATGGCCGCGCTTCCAACTTAGATGGAGCCAAGTTTGTTGCAGCCAGCAGTGTACAAGGTACATACCAGTATAATGAGAACTACGGGGTCAAAATAAATACAAGTTTGCAGCAAAGGGATTATTTCTATTTACAAAAAAAGAAAAGAAGAGGTTTTAGAATTTTGCTCAAAGATGTGTGATCAAAGTATTTTTAGGTTACTCCAACATTTATTTCCATTTACGTCCACACCAGGTTTCTCTACAGTCTGGTCCAGCTTGGAGACCGGAGCAAAGCTTGTTGGCAAAAGTGTTTCATCAGAGACTGTCGCAACTGTGAAGTACAAGTAAGTTCTGACATTTCCCATATTTGTCTTTTTTTAACTGATGGATCTCATTTTCAGCCTATTTTTAGTCTACTTGGTCTCTCTAAACAACAGTAGAACTGTTTTGGATCAGAAACAAGTCTACTTTTGCCTGCTGCTGTGTTGTTTTCTTCTTGGTATGTTGGGAAACTGATCTGCTTTCACACCTATTTCTTTTCAGATTTAGGGGCTTAGAGAATCTATTAAACGTGTCCCGCAACATATGACTGCATGGGGGAGTAAAGACAAAGACTTTGAATTAACATCTGATCCTGCTCAACCCTTTCATTTATGCTCTTTCATTAACCCAGATCAAGTCAGAAAATAACCCTCAGTATGACATTTTCTAAATCTAACACAACAACTAACTCAGAATTGTCTTTAAAAACTGGCTTTCTTTGATTCACGCATATTTGGACATATAAAGGATGTGCTTTGGATTCTTTTGTGACATGATGCACTTTGAGCTTCTGTTATGTGTGTCTATCTGGACTTGTCTACAGGGTTATTAATTGGCTAAATGTCTGCTTGTGTTTGGTAGTGCTGCTCTTGCTGTTCATACTATCTGTACCTTTTTTCTCCCTGGTTTCTTACTAATAAAACTGCTGCAAAGTGAAATGTGACTTTTTTTCTTGACTTTGGGTGTGTTGATGTGAAAGACAACAGTGACATACACCACACTGCTCCAGCATTTTAATTCTATACATTCCTCCTTTACGTTCTTACATCAAATCACTCCTCTCACTCCACCATGTTATTTGTGGTGAAGGTATGGTGATGATGCAGGCCAAGCCACAGACACTGCTCTCAAGTCAGTGGTCAATGTTGGTGTGACTGCGTACAACATTGACAATCTGGGTATCAAAGCCATCTTGAAGACTACAGGCAAGCAGACAGCCAAAGCCATGGTCAAAAAGCCAGATGCACAGCCAGATGGAAGTGAGGCGAAGGAGGAGCAGAAACAACATCAAGAAGAAACAAATGGAAAGGAAGTACAGAAGAAAGAGGAAGGGATGAAAAAATAGATCATTTATGGGGTTTTTTGTGAAGGTCTCTGTCATCCTGATGGATTAAAACTTGTTTACAGTCAAAAATATTTGAAGTAGCCCAATGAAAGTGCAATTTTACATACACTACTGTTAAACACTTTAGTAATTCATTTCTCTCTTGGTCAAGGTTGACTTCATTGTTCTTTAAGCCAAAATGATTGTTAAGGTGTTTATTTTCGTGGTAGTATTTAGGCTTGTCATATTTTTATATGTATATTTGTGAAATGTTTTGTACAAAACAAAATACTATGTCAAGTTAATGTGTCCAAATTAGTAAAAAAAGTGTGCCCTGTATCGCTGTTAGGAAGCGCAGATTTGAGTGACAATTTTTAGTGAATTTTTCACTTTTTGCTTCCACATTACACAGATACTTGCTCCATTGTTAACATTAAAATATTCATTTGAACAACTTTAGATAAACCAAATTTATTATTCAGTGTATTAGCTGTTTTTAAAGTCTTCACTGGTGCAGCTTTGCTCAAGTTTTTGTTGGAATCTTTGTTATCTTGCTGTTGTCCCTTTTTTAAGACAATCAGGAGGATACTGTTACTTGGAATTGATGTCTCCCAAGGGCTGCAGGGCCCTTCACCCTGTTGTTGCCCCCCTCTGAGCTCGCTGGGGGCCTGGAGTAGGGCTAGGTGAAATGTCAAGCACAAAAATGCAAATTCATGCTGACAAGTGGTGCAGAAAACATGTTCTCTACGACTCGGAGAACCTTGATATTTCACAAAGTCAAATGAACATGTCAGCCAACACTGCGGGGCAACTATTGGGTTATTTAAAGAGGAGGTTCAGAAAGCAGGCCGGTGTTACATCACAGGCAGCAGGGACTGTTTACGTGCAGCTCAGTGGACAGGGCTCGCCTTTGTTGTGGTGTTATCCTCCTTTTCCAGTCTCTCTCTGTCTGTGAGCCATCACTGACTCTCAGAGAGAGACACAGTGAGAGTGGGCAGATAGACGAGACACATACCAGTTCACATTAGTCCGTCATTACCTCACCGCTGGGTTCTAATCTGCCAGATTCACTGTGGGATCCAGCCTCATTGTGTTGTCCATCTCTACCACTGAGCTCCCAAAAATCAGTATGTGGCTCACAGCTCAAGCTAAGATGAGCAGCAGGACACCTTCATGACTTCAGAAGCAGCTTCATCCCCAAAACATTGATTAATTCAGGCTTCTTTTGCCGTTGAATGCTGTTAAGATGACAATCAGAGTGTGAGGATGCTTGTAATGTACATCTAACTAGTGAACAGCTAATGTGCGTCAATTCTAGGTCCAAACATTGTGCAGTGTTGCACTTGTACACATGTAGCACACCATCGTGGATAGCCCACGTCAGATGAGCTCTTGTATAGTACAAGTACTGATGTGGGTTAAGGTGAAGGGTGGAGCCATGGAAGAGCACGCAAGAGGCATTATTTACAGCACACTGACATGACAGATGAGGCTACACACTTATCCGCAAGTATGACTGATGTTGGGTTGATATCAATACTAGATGTATCAGGATGTGTTCACACTGTGAAAAGAGTGAAAAGCAGAAAACAGTATGAGGCAGCTGCTCTCTGTACGTTTAGATCCCACTGGAAAAAGAAAGCTGCAGCATTTAGATTCTGCGTCCAGCAACAGCGTGAATTGCTCAATTGCTCGCTATGAGTTAACCGGACACACACACAGGCTCAAATAGGTGTAATAATGAATTTGGAGCAGGGAGCCAGCAGGTCAAAGCACGTGTGAAATCCTTTGTGTTAACACATATAGCTCAGCTGGTTGATGACTATAAAATTTCAGGCTAGCAGTGCATACATACCAGCTTTTAAATGATTTATGTTTAATCATATTAATCACATGTGTAATTGATGGCACAAACCAGAGGGGATCAAAAACATATTTATCTCTGTCATTGACAACTGTACATAATTTAGAATTTATTATTAGGGACATAGGCACTCTTTGAGTTACTTGAGCACCCTCAAATTAACCTTGCACCCTAAAAAATAATGGTGTCTGCAGGATCAGGTTGAGTATGTTTGAAAATGCAGATATTGGTTTTTGATGGATTAACTCAAAACTTGCTTTTGTCACAAAGCTTTTTGTGCACATTTAGTAACATTTTGAAATGTCATTACCTCGAGAGACTTCAGCTGTCTCAGCTCTGCTCTCCGTGTTTGTGGACTTGTTCGATAATGTGCGGATAATGTTGTAAATTGTTATTAATGTCCCCTATCTTCCTACCTGTTATTATATCATAACTACACTCTTCAGTTTGATGGCAAAAGAAGTCAAGTCAAATTTATTTATATAGCACATTTCATACGACAGGTATAGATTCAGTGTGCTTAAAAAGGAAATTATTAAAAGCCAGAATATTATATAAAGAAAAATACTGATGATTTAATTGAAAAATCACAAAAGTAGTGATTACACTTTTGCAAGGCACTGCATGCATGTCACGTTCTGGTAAGGGGTTGAGCCCCCCTAAAGGTCAGATCCTAGAACTGCCTCTGGGGGAATTGCCACAAAATTTAATGCCCACATTAAAGCACCCCACTGATGAATACTGATGACTTTGTTGGTCCTCTGACTTTTTCTTTAGCTCCACCAGGAGGTTGATGTTTTTTTAATTTTGAGTGAGATGCATCAGTTACTATTGAATGAAATGATATTTGTTGAGAGTAATATTCAGAGTTTACATGCAGTTTATGTCTCTGTGACTGAATGTCATTATTTAATCAAAATTGTAGGACTTTCAGTAACACTGTGATCAGCCTCAGCTGTACTTGTATTTAGCACTAATGAGTTTATGACAGTATGCTGACAGGCTGGACTAGGAGGAAGAAAATAGTGAACATTATTTCATAATCACCAGTGTGTTAGCGGTTTCATGGACAGCATGTTTTCATGCTGATGTCAGCATTTAACCTCAGAGCTGCTATGATGGCAGTGAAGTAGTCTTGTTACAATGTACAGTACATGGTATTACCAAGAATAAGGGATCCTCTGCTGCTACACACGGAAAGCACAGCACCAGCTGCCATATCACAGGTTAGGTTCACATTTCTTTGAAATCTGTTTTGAACAAAAGTCAACACCAAAGCGTACACTGAAAGTGTGATTGGTTGTGGCTCCTCTGAAAAGACCACAACAACCTTACAGGTGATTATAAAAATGTGAGATAAGATCCAGGATCCTCATTCAGTGAAAATAAAAATTTTGACAGTCGGCCAAAATTAATGATGAGGCTTCAACAGTTTAGTTGGACAAATTAGGAAGAACGCTCCCAAAATTAGTATTTTTTGTTGTTGCAGCTCAGCAAAGAGGCACTGTTCATAAAAACAGAGAATTTGTACTTAAAATACGGGAAAACTTCCACAGACGTCTGAAGCCTCAGATTGCTTTGGCTGAACTTTAGAATGTTTTTATCTTGTTACGCAAAACAAAGAGTGTGTGTTATCTATTAGCAAACAACAACATCCAAAAAAAGTGTTGGGAAGAGATCTCTTCACAGTGGAAAGGAGAAACGATTACAACAACTAAAGCTGTTTCACTGTACAAGCTGGCGTTTAAATATTGTTTTATAATAAACTGAAAAAAATGTGAACCTTCCCTTTGCAGAGAGTTCATTATGTCCTCACTCAATTCATAGCTGAGGATCTGTTTCTTCAGTACAGGAAGTCCTGATGACGCACTCTGGGTCTGTGACGTCTTTGTGTTGTGGCCTTTTGTCCTGAAGTCCACGGATTGTTGCTGCGCTGATGACCAGTTCATGACCCCGATGAAGTTAGACATGTAAAACACACTGAGTCATCGGTCCGATTAATTAAATATGAAATTAAGAAGTACATTTACGTGGCATAAATGATCTTGTACTGTAAATCGAACATGCCGTAGAATGAACTCAGAATGTTGGATACAACCAACAGGGAGGTGATTTAGGCTGCAAACACGACCGCACTGCTGTGAGACAGCACAAGGACCCGCATGCAAGGCACAGGGACGAATGAAAGAAGTGGCACCCATGTCTGAGAGACTAACAGCCCTGTCTGTGTGATATTCTCCAAATAGAAGCTAATTGCAACAGGAAACAGTATATTTTTAGGCCGCTCGGCAAAGTGGCTAACCCAGACGGAGGAAGGCATGTGATGCAAATGATGCGTCCGTGTAAAAAGATCTCTGTCACTGAGCCCATGTGCACATTTGACACAGCCAGCTGCAAGTTGGCCTGATAATGTCAATATCATTTCCTTCATCTCCTGTCAGCTCGATGCCTGCTCGTCACTGAAACAGGCTGGAAAGGGAGAACTCCCACACTTACTCAATCACAGTGCTGGAGCTAAACAAATCCCTCTGTGTCAGTAATTCAGGGGTGCACAGACTTTCTGCCCTGCAATCTCCTGCATCACTGACCTGTCTTTAAATGTACAGTTCAACATTCTGAGAATAACACTGATTTACTTTCTTGCTGAGGAATGAGATGAAAATACTACATAAATGTATATGAATATTTATAATATGACACCACCCCCATGTCTGTCAGGCAGTGATATTGAATTTACAGCTTGCTGGCCAAATCTTGCTCAGTATAGAATTGGGTCGGCAGGCTAACGATTTTTCTAATTCACAGTGAAAATTAACTGATTTGCACTTAACTTCTTTTTATATCCCTATTGGCCAGCACTGTACAGAGGGAAATACATGCCAGTTTTGTATGAAGGGATAATTAGGCTGATCTTTGTGCGATGGCCTGTAAAAGCTAAAGAAAGTGCATTTATATCTAAGAGGTCTCAGCTTTCTTCAGCGCTGTATAAGCGGTTTATAATGTTTTGTTCAAATATTAACATTTACAGCAGTAATGTAGCTGCAGCTCTTAAAGGCGGTGAGGCCTTATCAGTCATCATTAGTTTAATTCATGGGGTAAGTTTATGGGTTGTTCTTGTTTTGTAATTGTTAATAAGTTCAAAGAAAAAAAGGAATGAGTTCTATGAAAAGAATACGATCAGAGCTGGTTTATTTAATAGCCTCTTGCCCACTGTCGTTTTACGTAGTTACCTCTTGTCAAAGCAAGTGAAGTGTCATTAAAGAGCAAATATGAATCTACAGCCTTAGCTCAGTGTTTAGGCTCAAGAGTTAGCCTAGCTCAGTTCTAGGGAACAAAATCTGCTTATCAGCACCAAATTTTTTGTCTCTATACCTATACTGTGTCACTTAAGTGAGCTTCAGATGTGCTGCTGGTATGACTTTGTTGCCTTGCACAGAGGCTAGGCTAGCTGTTCCCCGCTGCCTCTGGTCTATGCTAACTGATAGCTCTTGTTTCATAGTTAGCATACAAATATGAAAAAAGCAATGGTCTTCTTGCGTAACTCTCTGTGGGGAAGAAAAGATGCGTATTTTCAAAATATCAAACTATACTTTTAGTCCCTGTTTTATTTACTACTGAGAGCTAAAGATAAAACCTCCATTGAGGCTGACTGAAAGGTCTTTGTCAAGAGCTAAAAACTAAGCAGTTTATATTCCAGTAAAAAACGGTTGAAACCACTGGCGTGCCGTTCAGACAACATAACAACATAACAATGTTTTTATTCAGTGATTTGCCTACAATGGGTGTGAAGTGGTTTAATGAATCTACATCTTGGTGTTAAAAGCCTGAGGAACCCGGGAAAGTGTCGTAACGACTCCCTTCTGCCATCATGTGCTGAGGTGTCCATGATCCGTTTCACACCCTCCCTCTGCTCCAGTGTAAGGGACTGGTTTTACTGGTTACTTTCCAGATGAGATTTGGTCCATCTGTGTAGGTTTGTGCTGCAAAAACTTTAATGCTTGAGTAGCAATAGTCCCCCAGAACATTGGTGGCGAAATAAACGGTAATGCTTAGTGATCCGAGCCAGAGACGGCACACAGGATCCGCCTCTCTTCCTGCTGAGTGATGTGGCTTTGAGAAATCTGCCATCATGTAACCCAGTGACAGCACATGGAGCCAAGGCTAATTGGAAGGCAAGAAAAAATATGACCTGAAACTCCTACCTCACCACCTCAGCCTCATTCTGTCACACATGTAAATCTGTCTGGTCCAGCCAGACACGCAGGAGAACAATGCATGCCAACTCCACAAAAACATGTGCAGCCCTTAGCATCTTTCTCGGAAGGACCCAAAAAATTGAGTTGGCGTAATCAGATTACTTCAGGAGCTAATTTGATTGCCTGTCTGTAGTCAATAGCAGCAATCCATAAGTTATCGAAAGCTGATTAACACATCAATCCTCCTGCTAGTGCCTGCTGAGAACGCAGAGCTGTGCGGTTGTCAGGATTACTCAAGCATGAGCCAAAGACTGAGGCATCCAGACGTGCGAGCTGTGCATTAACTCTCACTCCTGTCATCACAAGCTTTCATCACGGTGATACCCTCAAGTTGGATTTAACATTTCAAAATGTAACATCACCATTTCATTTTTTTTATAGTTTAAAATGGAAAATGGTTTACTGTTTGTTTAATATAACGATAAAGGATGGAGGCAAATGGTTGGGAGGCTAGAGAATCATAAGACTGTGTTGTTGACAGTGGCTAATGTGCCCAGTTTTGATAAATTGCTCTTGAACAAGCCACTGAGAGGATGCAGCTGCCTCTGACCTTTGGCACCTTCAGAGGAGAGTAAACATCTCCAAAATCTAATGCCTGATATCTTGAGAAGCTCTAATTTAGACACATTTTTAATCTGAGATTAAAGCTCATGTTGCTCCTTTTTTTTCCAGCTCCCTTGAGCACTCGGATTGTAGGATGCCTCCCGGTGGTGACTTTTAGCAGTCAGGCGACATCCAAAAATGTCCCCCCAATCTGCTAATGAGCCGTACTTTATGCCAGTGAGCCCCGGAGACAAACTGTGTGGGGGTGGGGGCCCTCTGCAGCGGGCCCGTCTTGTGCGGTCGCAGCAGGATGGTAAATTGGAGCTGGCGTGATAGGTCCTGACAGCAACACAGTCTTGGCCATGAGCATTTACTGCCTTGCTTACATAATCAGCCCATTGTTACCGCCTAGTCACTGTCATTAAAATTCATGGAAATCACATGAAATCAGGCCCCAAAACAAGCGTTTGTTGCAGCAGGAGAGGATGCAGCGTTTGGTCAGTCGCAAAGACAACATCTGAATGAGTTAAAGTGGAAACACAAGACACAAGGTCGGATAAGTTCAGCGAGACTAGAAGATTGTTGGTCTCATCTCAGCTTAAGTCACTGGCACCGGTGACGAGTGGGCGCGCTCCAAAGAGCAGAGGTGGCACATTAAAACCCGGCTTCTTGTTAACCACTGGGAACCGCTCGGCTGACAGAACACAAACACTTCCTAACACCCACAAAGCCTCTGTTTGCACGTCACCACCTGTTCACAGCACTTCTGCTATCAAAAGAGGATCCCAGGAGGATTATTGTACATCTGTACATCCGTTAAGAGACCGGGCTTTGAGACTGATGAAAGACACTTTTTTTTTCTTCAGTTCACAGAAATTTTATCTCTAAGCTCTCACCTCAGATTGTTCATGTGAAAAAACTTTTTACCCCTTGTGTGATTGAGGAGGCACAGAGGCCAAAAAATTGTTTGTTTTTTTTACAAATAGGACAACAAAAGCTGTTGAGAAAATACCAGTAAATAAGCAGATATTTTGTTACATATCTCTGTATCTCATTCAGTTGTAATGACGGTAGCCAAACCAAAATGCCAGATATTTAAAATAAGTAATACTGCCATACAACTAACAGTGATCCTATAGTTTGAAATACGACGTAACATTGTTGAACTCTGTTGTTTTTACTGCTTTGCTGTTAGGTAACTGATAATGCTACGAGCATGTTAGCATGTCATATAGACATAGAAGCCTCCTCATCTCATCGGTGTGGCTTAATGGAAAATTTTAATGTCATGATACATTAAAAGCATGTTCAGAACATCACCAACATGTATTTTTAATATGTAAATATGATTTTAGCTTGCATTTTGATTCTTCCTAATTCCATTGAAACTAGTTCAGTAAAGTAGTTCACAACAGAGACACAGATGTGAGAACGGGCTGTCTCCAGAGACTTGGTTCTGTCCACTCACAAACAAGAGGGCTGTTCGTCCTTGTCTAAAATCTGTATTGTCGCTGTTTTATGACCCTCAGGGCCACCGTACGGTTCTGTTACAAACTAGAAAGGTATCTTTTGGTTTTTGGCTGGCTTAAGATCAATTTGTTGAGATCTGGAGCAGCTTCATTCCTCTTTCTCTTTCCTCCTCAACTGAGTACTGTCCAGGTTCCTCTCAGCAAACCTTGAGGGAAGTTCATGTTTTTCCAAATTTGTCTTAAAGATGAAAAGCTGTGTAATACTTCCACTGTTCACACACTTGAAAACCTTTTTGTTAAACCCTGATATAATGCACATTTGGCTCACACACACACACACTCCCACACCAAAGAGAAGGAGCTTGTATAACCACACTCCACCCTAACACACACACCCACACACATATACACATCGGTATAATGATTTAGGTGTTCCCACACTGTTCAGATGGAATGATTTATTCATAATCATGATAGCATAATAAAACAATGAACATTGAAAGCACTGACAGTTGAACCCAAGGCCTCTCACACACAGCATGCACCACCCCGACCCCAGCGTTCACAAAGACACTGACATTCCTAACGCCAAGAGACGCCTGGCTTCTCAAAGTCCTCCGTTTTTTTATTCTCCGCCCCCAGTCAGTCAGTTTTTTCCTTGTTCTTTTTTTTTTTTTTTTTTTAATCGTTTAAATATATTTTGATATAAAAACAAGCTCACGTATGATGAATCAACCATGTTTGTGAACTGCTTCTCCCCCTTCTCCTCCTGTTTTTGTCCTGCCCCCCCCCTCACCACTCCTCCGGGCTGTACTGGTTGAAGGACAAACACGATACTGGCCCCCAAATCCTCTCTCTTCCTGTTCACGCTCTTTTTATGGACACTTGGAAAAAAAGAAAAAAAAAAAAAAGATGGGGTGATGGTGGAGGTGGGGGAGACAGTACTAAAAAAACGGTTTAATAACCTCCCTGAAAAAAAGAAAGCAATAAAAAAGATTTCTTAAA
>JAUZTA010000001.1:5080313-5094669 GCA_034780835.1 Ctenochaetus striatus
GGGTCCTGCTCCTCCACTGCCTATTTTAAGTCTGCATTACTGTTTCACCACATTAATAGTACATTACACTTATCCTCATTACACTTATCCTCTAAGACATTTTAATTTAATTTTACTTAGAGAATTAAACAATAATAACTTTTGTTTCAACATTACGCCAACTTCCATAATCTCTGAGCAAGCTTCTCTATTTAACACAAAGCATTACTGCAAGGAGAAGTCAAAAAACTTGGTATGACAAGCCTTTTTCTCAGCTCTATGTAGTCCAGGCCTCATTAAAAAGACAAGTCTTTCTTTGCATTACAGGACTTGCTTGTCTTGTTTTTATGAAGTTTTAAGTTTTTACATTTTTGACTTTATTTCAGATTTTTTGGAGAAAAAGCACACAACAGAAACACAAGCGGCTCTGACACTGGATAAGGGACTGACATGATCCAGTGGCATTGAAGACAGAGATGATAGGACAATCCCCAACTCATAATAGTTATTACTTTGCATAACTCAGCTCATACTGGTGCTAAAGCTATATCACCATCTGACCATGGCATAAATTGGTCTCCTAGTCACCTGTCAGGGGTGCACATCTGTGTCCCAAAAGGTTCAAAGCCTTCCATCTCCATATTATTTTTATAATAGCAAGTCACAGTTTACAGTTTTGGACCTTTGGTTTCCACTCCTTCCACACGTACCCAGCTCTTGTTGGCTAAAACTCAACCCAACAATCACAATGTTATGTGAAGTGGACACTGCTGATTGTCACTTTGTCAGCTTTCCCACCCAAAAAAAGCTGGAGCAGAAATTACCAGATATGGCTGCTGTTGTCAGTGTCTGAAAGTACTGTGGCAAATGTAAATAGAAGACTGGCCTGAGCAGGCCCAAGGCCATTCACAGATTACAGCCCCACAGGCACAGCGTCTACCAGAGGTTATAAAAGTCTACTTTTATCTGCAGTGACAATTTAGCTTGGCCCAGATATACAGCTGTTTAAATCAGGATGCCATTTATTCTCCTGAGGGAAATTCAATTCACTGAGCTGGCACTAAACAATAGCTCCTATCACACTTAACAAGGGACAGCCTATATACATTAACCAGTAAACAACATTCCCATCAAATTCCAAGACTGGTTAGTCAAGTAATGCCACACAAGAGCTCTGTGTGCTGCAGAGAGAGAGCTAAACACTAATTTATCTTTTTACATTTGTTGTGATGGAGCCACGAGTTGGATCAGAACATAACTTTAAACTTACATCACTTCAGATGACAAGCTTTTCTTTATTGGTAGAGTGGTATATTATGCTATAACCTTATGTGATTTAAAATGCTTTCACTGTGGCCTTGGCTGAAGGGAGTAGATGTTTTTGTACTGGGGTCACTGTGGCTTTGGCCGAAGGGAGTAGATATCTTTGTACTAGGGCCGCTTCCTCTTATCAGGAGTTGGACCCAAGGTGCAGAATTCATGGAAAGGATAGTGGTTGATTGTTTTTGAGCAGTATGTCAGAGATTCACATGGCTTTGAATGCTCTCTCAGGCGGTCCGGGATGCCTAATCAATACTGTGCTTCTTTGTAATAAACTTCTTAATATATGCAATGAAGTCAGTGTCAATGGAGATTCTTTCATCAACATCTATACCGCATCACTACAGAAGATACCACAGTAGCTACTCAAATCTGTGCTTATGTTTTATGAAAGAGCTGAAAACTTATGAAAGAAGTTGGACAACAAGTGGAAAAAAGCAAAGTTGTATATAAGTTAAATCTCAGGCCACAACTATGAATTTAGTGCTGAACCATAAATTTAGATAATATTGGTACATGTACTTTGTAGAATAAATAACTGTACTTTGAGTTGAAATATTTTACATCATTTGTTTAACTGTTTAGCTTATGAAGTGTTTGATATAGCCAAATCCAAAATAGAAGAGAAAAAAATAAAATGCGAACATGGATCATGGAGCATTCAAACTGCCAAGTCATGTAAGGTCAGTCAGGCTTCCTGCCGTCTTCCCGGTGTCTGTGGCTAATTGATTCAAAAGAAATTAGAACCACAGCTTGTCCTGCAGACCTCAGCGGAAGACACACAGATAAACATTTGCCTTTGTAAAGACTTGTATGTGACCGATTCCCTTCCTTATAATCTGACTGCTTGGCTCAAGCTGGGAGGACACAAACAGATCTGGGACCAGTTATTTTCCCCTCTAACAACAACTAAGGTTGGGCAAAATATTGATATCATATGTGCTTTTAGCCTAAACATTGTCCTTAAATTATGGATATCATTATATTATCATACTGCATAGGCGTTGCTCTCTACTGGTTTAAAGGCTGCATTAAGGTGAAGTGATGTAATTATCCGAACTACCAGGACTGTCCTGTATGTTCTGATATTTGCCTCAGTCTCTTAGTCATTTTAACTATACTAATGGGGATTACTCCAAAGGTCAATGCAAAATTGTTATTGCAAGAGGCATAGCCAAGTATTGGTCAAAAATTGGGATATTTACATTGGATGTTCATATCACCTACTTGTGACATCAAAAATATGGCTTTTACATATTACTAAAGCCTTAGCCAAATCCATAGAAAATACAGATAAACACATTTTGTTTCATGACTCTGCCTGCAAATACAGAGACTTGTCGTTACTCCATATCATTAAGACGTAAAAATGCCTTCAGTATATAGCTTAATTCAATATATTTCAAAAATATGTTTGGTATAGTATACTGTATAGAGACTGTGAGTTTTTAGCAATGATGTAATCTCAGCAACATCTTGCCTTAAAAAGATTTTCAAGGTGGTATCACAAGTAAAGTGCAGCTATGACTGTCAGACCCATACTCAGACTCAGTCCAAAGTTTGTGTGGCACACCATACTGGCAGCAAAAGAAGCGGGAGAAAAATATGGAAATGTGACCTACTGGGTATGCAAATCTACAGTATAAGACCACAAAAAAATGCTCACATTGTTGGAGGCTCTGCAGAGTGGACAGCATGGAACTGTCAACAACAAATGACTCATGGCAGCATTGCATATCAGGTGCTGTCTATGGCACACAGGGAACAAAGCTACCCCTAGATGGGAAATATGCAAATACAGATGTGTCTGTAAAAGTGACGTCGCCATGTTTGATATTCATCACAATTTGCATTTTACCTCTGTCACTGTTTCACATCGACATCAAAGACATTAAGCTGAGGATGATGGACACTTCCAATTAGTGAGCGTGGAAGAGCGATGTTGTCTTCTTTTTGACAGAACAGATACATTGTTACTTTTTAATTACAGGATAAAAGCCTTCATCACTTGTCCACTGTGACTTTTGTTTCCATTAAAAAATGAGAGATAAGTCTATCAATAAGGAACACACACAGGAACCTCTGTGAACCTTTGCAAGCTTTGAGCTAACCACACTATATCTCTTTGAAATCACAGCATATTGTATCTAATAATAATTCTTTGTCGCATACAGTTAAGCTTAATGAATTTTAATAAAATTGGTCCTCTGTATTTAACCCATCTCTAAGGAGCAGTGAGCAGACAAGTTCAGCTTTAAGCCATTGCCTTGGTCAAGGACAAGGACATGAGAATTGATCAAAATGTACAAGTTTTGATGGTGTGGGAAACTAAAGTGTTCAGGAAAATACATGCAATAATTTCTGATTTGGTCTGAAATGCCTCTCAGTGTCCTCATCTCCTTTACATTTTGATAAACTGGGATCAAACACAGAAGGCTGCAGCCACTGGGCCCCCACCAGCTTCAATAAGCAAAGGACTCAGACGGCGTTCAGTGAATAAATGAGGCAAAACCATCATGCACCACCAAAAACCAAACCAAATAGTCTTCAGCATCAACAATAAAAAATGATGGCACTCTAGTAAAAATAAGGATTGAATCTAGGCATATTTTACAGGTTTGAGAATTGTAAAATAAAAGCCAATCAAAATTATACCCTCTTTACTTTACTATGGTGTTTTTTCACCCCAGTGTGCAAAGTGTAGCAGTGTCCTTTTCACAGGTTGACAAGACAATTAAAGGGTCAAAATTTACTAGTTAAATTATTCAGTAACAGCTTTTCAAAAAATTTATGCTCACTTAAGAGTTCTGAACCAGTATTGGGACAGTGAAAATATAAGGTCTGGCAGATTTTGTGATTCACAGCTGTTATTTCAGGCATGTTTTTGTACATTAAGTCCTGAGAACAAAACACAGTTTCCCATACAATTATTTATTTGTGGTGGCTCACCACAACATCAACACTGACTACCACATATTGACTTTCTATTTTTGGAGCTGCAGGCCTCACCCTCTCTCTGTCCCTCACAAACACATGACAGTGTTCCCCATACAATGACTGTACATGGGCAGACCACACAGGTATATCGACAACCACTTAAAGCATATATGGTGACCCATTTTTTGGCATTTTATCTCTCACCATCCCAGAGAACAACACCATCAGTGATCGATTGACTGGTGCACAGTCGCATCTCACTCTACCCCTACTGACTACTAACAATTGCACATGGTCTGCAGAGTAACATAGGAGCAGACATTTAATATTAATAAAACTACTCAACAACACACTCTCTGAACTGATTTAACTGCATACAGCACACTGTGTCTCTCAGGTATGATTATTATTGTTACAAAACCTGCTAACGCTGGACAACTGACCTGAAAAAGATGTTGGCGAGGATTGTAAAGCTGAGAAAGAGGAAAAAAAAAAGAGGAGACGGGCCAAAGAAAATAAAAAACAGAAAGTGTCCTAAGTCTAGGATCTTTTTAAGCTGAAAAAAACCAAAAACTCTGTGGAGAGTGGCTTGTATGGCCAACCCTGAAAACACAACGCTGATGGTACAGCACCTCAGCAGAGAGCATCTAGTCTAAAGTTATGATGCACTGGTGGTCCAGGGTGGATCAGTTCAAAGGTAACTTAAACATTAGCAAGTAAAATAAATCAATATGATTGTTAGTTGAAATAAAGACTGAGCTGGAAGTTTCTATCATATTATACTACTTAAACCATGAGTTAATGAAAAATTTTTAAACCATCAGAAACGTTGCCATGTCATTTATACCATTTTATCAATTCCCTTATCTCTGAGTGCATTAGATCATTAGAGGCTTAATGGCAGTATTGCCTAAGATTTTTGCATCAATCAAGAAATACCTTGATCTTTTAGGTATTAAATACCTACTGATAAATGTCATAATTGGCTATACTGGTGTGCTGAGCAGATAAGAGCAGTTTTGTAAATATAAAACTCTTCCTTCAGAAAACACTTGCTGGAGTGCTCATCAAAATCTATACTGACAACATGACAATGATCTTCCAGCACAAACTGTGCCGATTACTTAGTCAGCGGGACAATTTACTACAAACTAAACCATTACTGAAACCTTTCAAACAGCAAAAATTAGAAAAGTATAACTAAATATAAACTACATAAAGTGCAGATAATTTGAGTTTTGGATAGATTATCGTTCAGCAGAGAGACGTCCAGGGATTATCCCAGGAAGGAAACTAAAGCTAAGTAAGTGTTCTAGTAGGACAAGTGCATGGAAGTGACACTGAAATCTTTAGTAGAGCTGAGAGACAGGAGAGAGCTGCCAGAGATGGTAAATAATAGAAATGATCACAGTGCAAAAGGAAGTTGAGAGTCTGTGGCTTACTCAATCATTACAACTGTGCGCCTGCTTCTGCCATCTGTCACATGAAACACTTCCAGCCATCTTCACCTTTTTTTGCTTTTTTTTTTTTAAAGCTGTGGTGCTGTTTAACTGTGCCACAGAGACTCGTCTCCGTTCTTCTCTTCGGCTTAGCAAGTTGCATTTTTATGTATGCTAGTGGACTCTATTTATTATAAACTCTACTGCTCTTTTACAGTTACAGTAATGCAAAATTAATTATGTGTTTTGTTTTTTTCTGTTTTTCTAATATGGTGTCATCTGAACTGAACGAAACTCATGTCATGGCACACTTGGTGATATCAGCAAATATCCTATTGTTGTCTAAAGAGTTTTCTTAAGATCATCATATCATGATTAAGCTTGTTTAACACTATGATTAAAATGTATCTCACTGTTAATTGTGGAAAGAGGAGAATGAAAGATTAATGACATTTTCGAGGCACAGATTTACCAGATGGCTTGAAGATTTGAACCAAAAACCTCTGGTGCACCATTTTACAACTAGACAACAACAAAACCTTATTTGTCCCGCTCCTTTGAACAGACGGCAATATAGCATGGCTTTAATAAGCCTAAATGTGTTGCATTACCTCTTTTGTCACTAACTCCTGAACATCACCACAAATACTAACAAAGACCACCTGTGTGGCTTATTGGAATACTAAACTGAGCAAGAGGAGTGAAAAACATCACATCCTCTCAACGCAGCAGAGCAAAGGAGTCATGTGCGTGTCTAATCCACAGTTGTCATTCCCTATTTTTATCTAACTGAATGAAAAATAGAGCAGCGTGGCAGAGAAACCTCTCCCACCCAAGACAGACAGACAGACAGGTGGGGAGACGAGCAGCCCTGCTGCTTGCCTGCCTCTCTGACGTATCTAGTGACAGGATTGGGCTCACCACTGATGACAGATTACAAAAGCAGGGAGGCAGGAAGTGGAAGAAAGAAAGGAAGAGAGAAAAAAAGAGACCCCCCCCTCCTCTCGAGCTCTGGGAGGCTGCTGGACTGGAGAAAGCAAAGGGGAGGAAGGGTAGCGGTGACAGCTTATTGTTTGAGCTCTGTGTGCTGTGGTTGCAGTCACAGTGCACACATCTAGGCCTGGCTATTTATATCCTCTCAATATCCATGCAGGCGGAGCACAGGCTGCAGCCGTTTTCATCATAGCATACATTAAGGAGACATTGCATTTAAGAGTCAGCTTTCTGTGAGTGAGTCTTGGTTATACTGCTTTTTTCTTTTAAGGTTTTTGCTGTCCATATTTGGGAGATGTTAGTTTCTGTATTGGGGATCGTATGCTTTTTCTTGTTTATAGAAACAAATGTACAAGAAAAAAGAAAATCATCACTCAGTCTGTTCCAAAAAAAAAAAAAAAAGCTGGGGGACTTGTTAGTGACATATTAAACAAAGAACGATCAAAACGTTAGCAGAGACTGACCTCTTCTGTTAAGCCCCAAAGAGGGGTCAAGCTTAAAGAAACATTGACCTTAAATTTCCCATAATGCAGCTCAGCAGAATCTGTTATCATCTTTCATGGTCATGACATCATTAAGGTTATTTTCTTAGACTCAAAAGGAATATCTCTATGGCTGGGTACCGTTCACTTCTGACAGCACCCATGCTGCTCTTCAGCTAGTTAACCTGCTTCACTTAAGCTATTTTATGTTGCATACTCAACCCCAGCTACCTTGAAAGCTACAGATTACATGACAAAACTGTTTTCCCAGGTTGTGCAGTCCTCCTCCTGCTAATATATTTATTTTTATAGCAGCAGAAGGCAGTCAATGTTGGCTTAATTAGCATAAAGTTAACAGAAAATGAGACATATTTATTGCAATCTACACAAGCAAAGATATAAATCTAGGCTCTTAAAAATTATAAGAGGGATTTTTCATACTTTACCATTGTCACACTTTATGGACAACATCAACTGAAAGTAAATAATCTGTAGATATTTCAACAGTTAAAATAACTGGTGTCTCTTTACCTAAGTGAGTGATCACAGATATATTTTGTGTATCACAGTAATTTATTTAACAAAAAGTAGCAATGAGAGTTAAAAAATTAAAGTGAACCATGCACAAAAGTACAGTAACAGCAGTGTATGTGTTAATAATGTTAACAGCAGCATTAATTAATATGCTAAGTTAGCTTGCAGTGCATCTCTCTAGAAGGTCAACCTGTCTGTTTTGCTAACCTAGCTGCATCTCTTGGTCTGTTTGGGTTTTGCCTGTCTGCCGGCCAATTTCAGGGCCATGTGAAATAAAATAAATGTAATATTAATGGCCTATTTTTTCAATATTCTATATCTTGCATTAGTTTTCATATGTAGTTACCTACTGCAGCTGGTTAAAACAACAAAGTAGCCTGCAAAAAAAACAATCTTCATGGCTGGTATGGCAATCAGCCCCAGTGGCAAGTGGACAATTTTTTTTATTTTCAACCCTGATTCCTTGGCATCAAAAACCTATTTAGCTATTGCGTGCCAAAAAGAGGCTATCTTGCTGGTGGAGTCATGCATGAGTCTTAAATGCAGAGGGGAACAGAAGGACAGAATGAGTGAGAACTACTTTGGCAGTGGAGGCAGGTAAGAGCAGGAAGCTCCAGAGTGGTGATGGAAGGCTTTGGAGGTGGAGGGGATGCAGGCTGAGTGCCAGAGGGTTGTGGGATTCTGGGAGGCTTGATGCTCTTTTGACAAGACATCTGCTCGGTAAGAGGACATGAACGCACACACACAAAAACACACACACGTGCACGCATGCACACATTCTTCAGCCTCAACTTATCCTGTCAATGTTTCTGAACTCTCACTGACAACATGCACACACCACAGAAGTACACACAATCACCTTATCATCCGGCTTTATATATGCAGCCACTTACATACATATGCATACGAATTTTTCAACCATGACCTAATGTATGCTGTCTCTAAAAAAAACACATGCACATGCACGTGCACACTCACACACACAAATAGAAGTGGTTTCAAACATCCCAGGGGGTGAGAGAGAATAAGTGAAGAGAAAGAGGGAGGCTTCTTGCTTCTGCTTTCACTGCCTCTCGTCCTCCTTTGATGGCAACACATGACAAGTCTTCCATTCACACCAGAGGAGGAGGAGATGAGAGGCAAAGCATGGGGATGGAGACACAAAGAATGTCATTAGCAGCAGCAACAGCAGGGTGCTGGTACAATATGGTAGTGGCATTAGTGGTGACTGGAGCTCCAAATCTCTTAAATAAAAGAAGCATTCAGTGGCAGCAGCTCTGACACCATGGAGAAAAATCAGACTCAGCGGACTAAAAAGAAGGGAGAGAGGGAGAAGAGAGGCACATGGGGAGAAAATGGGGGCTGAGAGGCTGAGGCTGAAGGCAAAATCCAAATTGCAAAGGGACTCTAGAAAACTATTTGGCTTAAAATAGAATTATACAGATACTATGAGCAGGAGTTAATCCCAAGTTGAGAAATTTGAAATATCCCATTTCTTCAAATAATGAATGGGCCCTAAGTTACCAGATCTTTATATGAGGTAGGTCTGTATTAAAGTCAGACTTTCATTTGGAAAAACAAAAAGCTAAGGGAATGAAACCTGCAGCTGAATTTACACAAAAATCTGGCATTTTAGCACCTTCCTGCAGAGTTGTATGGAGTTGTGGATGTGTATATTTGTGCTTTAGAATGTAACTGTTGTGAAAACCCCTTCCCTGATTCACTGCTCTGGTCTCTGTGATACCTCTTCCTTTCTATATTGATTGTTTAGCTCACTAGACCACTGCTGCTTTCTCAATCTACTTGAGTAGCAGAGTTAGAGGAGGCTAAGCTTTTAGTGTTATGTTTGCAAACAAAAATGCATGATTGCTGTATATATCATGCCTTTTAGTGAAACAAAGCTGCCCTAATATTTATTATATACTTCAAATTATTAAATGTTTGATCATCTCCCACCTACACTTTAAGCCTTTCCAGGAAATTTAAAAACCACTTACACTTAAACTCAGGCGATTCTGGTGTTACAGGCACCAAAGAGCCAAACGTATCAATGACTTGATAACTACTCAGTAGAGGTTAATCACCTCAGACGACATGCAGTTAGACTTAATAGTTAAACTTATGACAAACTTAAGGGTGCTATACTTATGGTACAAACAAAATGTTTGTGATTCTGGGAATCACTGAAAAATACCTTGTTATTTGGCAACAAATTTTAATACCTATTGAGTAAATCCAGCCAGTATCAATGAGCAACACACTTGAACCAAGATGTACTAATGGTGGGGATGACTATGTAACTTAAAACAACCAGGGTTATGCAAGAAAAACACTAAGCACCAGCTACCTATCTTCACATAATTTTAAGTGAACTTTGTGTAACCTGTATCTGCTCGTCTGTGAGGCTTTTCATCACATCATTAACCAGGATGGAAGCCCCATCTGATCCTCTCCTCACCATCATGGGGATGAATAACCTTAAGCCGAGGCTGAGAGTGTTTGGAGTGGCAAACATGGAGTTGCTTACAGAGTGACAGTAAAAAGTGAAAAACACAAGTAAAGTTGATGCAGTTGATGGAGGTCAGACCCGTGCCAGCTGCTCTTCAGCACAGGGAACTGTGAAGGTCTTGCTATTTTCCTGCATCACAATTTACAGAGTCTTTTTTTTCTCCTTGCTCTCTTTCTGCTTTTTCTTGTGCTTCAGATTAGAGAGACTAGATGCTGCAGTGGCATATTGCTGTCATACATGTGCTATTAATGTTTTTTTTTACATTTATATAAACTGTGCAGTAGTCCAGTACCGTACAGATCATCCATCAGACTCTCAACATCACACAAAGTGGATGAGTGATTTTATTTTTGTTGTCTCTCTGTAATGTTAGTTTAGAGCACTAAAACATGCTTGTATAAACCTGTAGATTAATATTTATCAACTTACTTTTTAAAATATGCATTAACTACTCATTCATTGTTAAGTGCACATCATACAATGTGTTTCTCCAGATGCCTCCTGGTCCTTAAACAGCTTCTTCCTTTAAACAGAATTATTGTACAATTATCTGTAACATAATTTCTTTCTTAAAAAAGTAATTTTATAAAACTCATTTTGTTAAAAACGATATCAGTCAAGGTAATAGTGTTATACATTTTTTGAACACCACATATAGCTAAAGGCAGCACAGCACAGCAAAAGAGTGAGAATGTAAACAGGAGACAGATGATGCAGAGACCGTTAAAGAAATGCCTACAGATGGAGAGGACAGAGATCAGGAGAGCAAGGGCACAGCTAGAGAGGAGTTAGAGGAATGTAGAGGAGAGGAGGATACGGACAGACATGAAAGTGTTGAAGGCTTCCTGGTATCTTGGCAGAGGAATGTGTCTGCTGGTCCTTAATATTAACAGCAGTCATCCGTCGGTTCCACTGCCAACCATGAATAATGGAGGCTCCACCCAGCTTTGCCACCACTCTGAATTATTAATTCACAACTACAAACTTGCATTAGTGCACAGTGTGGGGCACTCTCCACTGCGGGGTGCAGGCACATTTGCCTGCCTTAGGCTGGCTCACATGCATATGCTCACACACAGGGGCATGAAAATGTGAATGTGTGATTGTGCAGGTAAAGTATACGTGTGATATTTAGCATATCCATTTGCTTATATGCATATGCACACTGATAGAAAGTGGAACCCATTAAAGCATCTAGCTGGTATTTCCATACAAATTTTTTATGGCATGGAGCTGCTAATACATTTTAAATTTATGGCAACAACAAAGGTGGTTTACTTAAAATTAACATCACTGTTATTTTAATTTCATATCTTCTTTTCAGACTGAACGACATATATTTATGGATTTTTCAATCAACAATAAGAAAGGGGCTTTATATTTAGTAAGCCTGTTGCCGGAAGTGTCACTGATACAAAATGCAGGAAGAAAGGTGTTTTGCTCACCAAACTTTGAGAGATCCCTTTCAATAACTAGCATAAAATCAGTTAATAACTATTACTGTTTCAGCCGCAATAGTACAACCCAAGGGATAGTGTTAACTGGGTCATTAGTTTCTTTTCATGGGCTAGGTTAAGAAATGTAGCCTAATTAGCTGAAAGAGGAACTGACTGACAGATGAAAATCAGTGCAATGCTACTCTGACAGTAGACAGTTACGTTTTGCATATGCTGGGTACAAGGGAAGGTCTGAGGGTTGGGTGTGTTTCTGTCTGAATGTGCATGAGTCACTGATGAAACACCATGGCATGTACTGTCACCTCTCTCCATACACCACATCCGAGCTTGATACTTTATTAAAAATCCCACCACACATTGTGCCGATTGGCAGTTAGATCATTCATCAAAACAATAAAAGACTGATTGATGATTGTTTTTTCCCACACTAATAATTCAGGTAATTTTTAACAGACTTGATAATAATCCGTAGAATCTGCAACTGGCTATGCATTGAGAGATGTTTCGAGTAGAAACATGTTTAATGTTTCTTGTGTTTCTGACGGCCTATTTAGGTCCAATCAAGCCCTGTGATGAAAACAAGTTCTCCTGTCCATTTCACTGTGAGTAGCTGGACTGGCTCACAGTGGTGTGGACCACAAGGGTTTAATACAGCAAAAAAAAAAGCAAATCTGCAGTGAAAAGCTGAAGCAGAGTCAACTTTTTGAGGAACGCAACTTAACATCATGCAAAAAGTGGTAGCGGTATGTCTGTACGTGAAAATGTGGTAGTTGAAACTGGTAGTTGATATTTCTGTGCTGGTTTTATAGCTTAAACTTTCAGCAAGGTGGCCGTTTTGTTTAGTGACACCAAGTCTTTCATGTTGCTATTTATACTGTAGTAAATGGCAACATGAAAGTACTTTATTATAAATTCTTAAATCTAGTCAAACTCTTGCCCTCCTTTGGTAATCAGATCTTCTGCTGGTGATATACAGTGACCACAATTAGAAGATAAGAAAAGTAAAACTCCCAACCCTACCTAGCATACTTATGTGCATAAGGGCATCTTGTTTTTTATCACTGGCTTTGAATCTGCTGTAAGTAGAAGTTCACCTAGAAGACCACTTCTCCTACACTCCACTTCTCTCTTGATTAAAGAAGAAAACAACCCTGCTTTCCTAACCACAGAGTCAGCCAACACAACCTGCCAACCAATCTCTGGGGTCGAGCTAGAAAACAAGATATAGCATTGCTCTGACAAAAAAAAAATAAATAAATAGAGAGAAAAGCCCACAGTGGATAAATTAATGTAGACTAAAAGAACATTAAGCTCTGTTAATGTACTTTAGCTGACTTTGTGTGAAGTTGAATTTGGGCAGAGGTCTGTTTACACATGTGCACTGGTTTACAAGGTTAAGGTGATGGGGTGAGAGTAAATCCAGCTTAACAATGACCCATGGACACATGCAGTATCACAGAGGTGAATTTCTCCCAAAGCAGAGCCAATGTTTACAATGTCAGCTACTCATCAGGGTTCAGGGATTTCCTCAGTAAATTCACAAAAGCCTCACACTCAGTGTTTGCAGTGATAAACCTGATCACTCTCACAGAACATGGACAGGCAAAGAGTCAAAAACAGAAATCTGTTTCGATAGAGTTGAGCAGCATCATGACTGTTAATCTGTTTGCCAGGCAGTGGTGGCCTTAACCAAATTCCACTGACTCAATTTATTCTTTTATATGTTAAATCTGAAAGTTGTCTGTTCTTTTTTTGGGCATCATCCTCCATAATGTTAATTAATTCATGCACGATACTGTCAATAACCTAAGGCAGAGCAAATCTAGCAGACCCCTAACCCTGTCCAGCTGGACACACACATGCAGAGCACAGCAGAGAAGAGACAGCAGAAATTATGTTGTTGGTACTGGAAAAAAAACAACAAAAAAAAACAGGCTTGGTAGCAATGCCTTGACAAATTTAGTGATTTTGTGTTTTAAGCTGAGCTAGACCAGAGAATATTCTGTTAAATTGGATCTGTGATGCTGTTTTGCCCTCATTGTTCACTGAGAGGTCGGTAGTCCTGGTGCGTTTTACACTGAATGAACACAGTGCCAGACTCTATTTCAGAAATACCCTTTAGAATGAAACATTACTTTTTAAGCAACTAGTGATTAAGTAACTTGATATAAATTTTGGTGCTTTGACCTCTGATTCCTTTGGCATGTAGTTAAACCAGTTATAATTTAATTTTCATGAAAACTGAACTCCTGACATTTGTTCCTGTTGTTCTTTGGCACTGTTTTGAAAAGAGGACATAACAGGTGTGACAGGCAAACCAGCTCTGAAGTAACACATTTTCTTTTTTAAGTTCAGTTTAAATAAAAAATGGGTAGATAATGAAAATTTTAAAAAGTAAGTTGATAAATATTAATCCACAAGTTTATACAAGCATGTTTTAGAGCTCTAAACTGTCATTACAGAGAGAGACAACAAAAATAAAATCACTCATCTGCTTTGTGTGGTGTTGTTAACATGTAAAGTGAACGCATGGCTGGTGTCTCTGTTTATTTTCTTGCTGCATGCTTTTAAAAATGCATTATCTGTTTACCGTTTATTATGTCCATTTATTTTTTCCCTCATAATTTCAGTTGAAAGTAATTTTTATTCTCCTGATTCAGTCAGCCAACTTATACACTCAACTGGAGGAAAAACAGATAACAGACT
>JAUZTA010000001.1:5109640-5125025 GCA_034780835.1 Ctenochaetus striatus
AGACGGTTCTTCATTTTGATCATGGGCACACTGGTAATGAAGATACCACCTAACTGAAGCTTCCTAACTACAACCTGATCTTTGGAGGAAAAAAAAAAGGAAAAAAGCTGGCATGCTTGTAGAACAAATAAAAACAGAACGCAATCATTTGCAAACAAACTGTTACTGAAAACAGTTTTACAAAGTGTTCCTGAAAACACACAGTGCTGTCCCTTATGTAATCATGTGTTTAACAAAGTGGTGAACCTTGCCTCATCCCTGCATGTAAACAGCTGAACCAAGGTGCCCTTATCATACCATTCATTATACTACCACCTATTGTAAATTAATGCTGATTCACTTGATGAGGTAAAACATTTAATACACTGTCTTTGTGCTGTTTTTAAATTGAATATATCTCAAAAAGGATTAGCAATTTATTAAACTCTTTTTAATTTATGTTTTACACAGCAGCCAAACTATGTTGGAATCAGGGTTTCATGTTCATCATTTTAATCATAATTACAGCTTTAAAACACTCTGAATCAATGAATTACTGGACAATAAGGGCAAAGGAATTTGAAGGTTTAATGCAAGGCCTTCGTATTGGTACAATTTCTGAGTATGAATTGAGTCCCTGTGGGCTGAAAATAGTTGAGCACCATTGTAGTGTCTGTGATCCTAGTATAACAATACCAAATCAAACCTGATCTGAGCTCAAAGTAGTTCCAGTGTAAATTTGACACGCGCTAGTAGCGCTAGTATAACAGAGCTAAATTGATAAAAGGATGTGAGACAGGTAATCTGTTTGTCATATGAGCCGCTGCACTGAGGTTCTTTGATCTTAAATAAGACTACACTGCTCAAAAGGGTGCAGGTAAACAACACCCGACGGGGCTGCTTTAGTCTGTTATGATGCTCTTGACCTGGAGTGTGATTGCTCACTGTAGTACTTTGCTAAGAAAATAAACCCTGAAGGGGGTCAAAGTTAACACCACCTTACTCATGTAGAAACCTGGTAGTAAAGAAGATTGCCATGGAAACTGGGAAAACAGCGTGTGAAAACATAAAAATTTAACTGACCTGCTGTTATGATTGTATAACTTCTCAGACAGGCATGTTTGGCACATTCCTCTCATTATTATTCAAATGACAGTAGCTCTATCTGCATAGTCCTGTACCTGAGATAAGTCATGTATGCCAGGAACTGATTAACTTCATTCTTTCACACACTTACTTGGTAGGCTTCTCCCTTTTACTACCATCGCTGTATTCTTTACCTGCTTGGTCCGCAAAGCATATTGAGCCATCTGACTGGAACAAACACCTATCATCTCCAGCCTGCTCTCAAGAGTCAGCACTCTGCAGCTGCTAGCAGTTGCTAGCGAAGTTTATAGGGCACTCTGGGAACCACCAGGCCTGAACCTGCAGAGAGAATAACATAAGGTGAAATAAATGGTATGCTATTGTCATTCTATGCTATCATTTCTGATGTAACAGAATATAAAACATGACAGGGTAATGGTTAATGAAGACAAAATTCTTTTCTAGGAAACATTTGCCCGCACAAAGTGTCCTTTAGCGTGACACAGGGCGAAAAAAATAAATTCACAAGCAGTAAACATACTGCTTTGCAAGTCAAATCAAACACCAAGCAACTGTGCCTTGTTTGCTCATTAGTAAATTCATTCCACTGGTAATTTTCTATAAAAATGATCAATGTTACATTGCTGATTTTATGGCACAATGGCAGTAGGTTGTAATGAAGACATTGCTAAGAAAAATGCCAGAAGGTATTTTGGATGTTTCCAAAAATATAAAATTTCAAAATCTCTTTCTCTTTCTATGAAAAAGACTGATGAGCATATAGCAACTATAGTGGAAAGGAAAAATAAATCTAATCTGGGAAAACATTCCTCTAAAATTACCTCTTGGAAAAAAAAAGCTGAATAATACTCATACACATTCTTGTGCACTTACATTCCTGCATCCATTTAAGTTGTTTGAAATGTAGCATATTTTTACATGGGACCTAAATTACAGTACATTTCCATAAGTACAGTGTCAATTTATCTTCATCAGTGCTTCTTGAAAAACAACAGCTGGAGCAGATGTAAAACCTAGAAACCTGACCTCTAAGATAACAGCAGACACTGGTCTATGATAACTGCACTTCCATGTTCTCAGGGGGTGGTAGGTACGTGTGAGCAACACAGATCCTCATGCGAGGAACCCATCCCCCAGGGGAAAGCCCTTCCTCCTCCTCATGACCTGATCTTGTTCCCATCACGAAAGATTCTCCATTTCCTCTGCTGTTTGTCACTGCTGTCTGCAGCAACAAAGGGAAGATTGGCAGCCTTTACAAAACATGACAAACACAAGGCAGCCAGAGTGAGACGCCTGTTCCCCGCAGGCCTCGAGTTCACACGCACAATCACATGGTTCCTGACCAATCCACAAACCCTTAGCTCTAGGATGTGGCTGCACTGGGCTGGACCCCCCACGTCTGCTGCTGTCTCAGTCAAAACATGCAGCAGGTTTGCGTGACAGAAAAGGGACAAACATTATATACATATGAACACCTGCACCTGTATGCCAACAGCTCGTGGTGAGAGATTGGGGAGGACTAAACATGGGGGAGGCATGGCAGGGACTGGGTTACACACTGAATTCAATTTAAAACTCTAACATACACTGTTGACTCATCTGTCAACAACGAATGAAAAAAAAAACAACAAGAAAATGTTTTTTTAAATCAACCAAAGTGCTGACAAAGAACATGATTACACAACTGTGCAAAATTAAGGAACTACAGTATTTTCCCTTTTTTTTTCACAGAATTGGGCAAACTCAAATATCAGTTCTAGCTAAAGTCAAAGTTCATTTGGCGTCAAGCTAGCAATGCTGTCACTCAGGCGGTTCAGAGCTTGCATAACACACATACAGTACATACACCACTTACAACACTGAGTTAACTACCCTGTCTCATCCCCTTCACCCTCTGGGCAAAACAGAAACAGACAAAACATTTCACAGAAATGAAAGTGAATGAGGAACAATTTGCTCTCTTTAAACTAAATGTAAAGAGTACACAGGACACAGGACACAGTATTCTGGCTTTTTTGGGGGATGAATGATGAAAAATGATCCTGTTGTCAAACTTGCGTGAGCAACGCAGGGCAAATAGTCCCCTTTTTTGGGATTGTGGGTGGTGGATGATGATGTGATCAAATATGATGACAGACATTAGAAGCTTGATTTAAAAACTTCAATAGAGGCTTCAAATGTAC
This sequence comes from Ctenochaetus striatus, assembly GCA_034780835.1. Lineage (NCBI taxonomy): Eukaryota > Metazoa > Chordata > Actinopteri > Acanthuriformes > Acanthuridae > Ctenochaetus > Ctenochaetus striatus. The sequence continues at coordinate 5,112,910 of JAUZTA010000001.1, forward strand.
TATGATATACTATGATACTATGAAATAATGCCAGGCTGAGTGATCAGCCTCTGCAAAGAACAAAAGCAAAATTGTGAAAAGCATAAGTGAGCCTTTGGGCTTAAACTTATTTACTCCCTCATATCAGTTATATTAAGGTCAACTGTGGCTTAAGAGGCAGAGCAGTTGTTCAGTTATTGGAAGGTCAGTGATATGATTTGGCAAGATACCAAACTCAAAATGTTCCTCATGACTGTACAGTGTTTGAGCCTGTGTAAATGGGTATCGCTACTGATGAGCTGGGGGCACCTGAATGTGCCTGCAAACACCTGAACCTGAAAGTTTGTACTGCTTAACTTAATAACTGGCCAGTCAGTCAAGAAGACACTCTATAAAGGCAGTCCATTTACCAGCGCTGTTTTAATGAGGTCTAACATTCAGCACACAACACAGCAAACTCTTTTTTGGCAGATGTTTAAGATAACTAATAAAGTTGTAGAAAAAACAAAATTTCTCAATAAGTCATATAAGTAGTGACTACATCTAGATTATACTTCTTAAATAAACTTTGTTTCCTCTCAAAGCACATCAGCCTTGTGTTTTAAAAGCTAAGGCTTTTATGAAATTCCCCTACTCTTTAGAAACTACCTATCCTTTGAAAAAAGTGCTTAAATCCCTTTGCTTTAATGTGTCTTGTCATGTCAAGTCACCTAACCTTGTCAGAATTGTTCTACTCTGTGTATTTTTGTGAATTACTGTACATATTTCACAGATTACACAACTACAACTGAGCCTTTTATCACTGTACAAACTGAAGTGTGTGGAAACCTTTAAAGAGCCTGGGATAATCCCTAGCTGTCTATTGCCTGTGGCATATTAGAAGGGTAATGAAAGTCAAGCTGGGGGAACTGCACGGCTCAGGATCTCTTTGATAAATAAAGCTGCTGGGAGGCAGTTAAGTCCTTAATGGCCTCCTACAGATCTCTGGCCTGGTAGCTGAGAACTTGGTGGCCTCATTCGTGTGCACAAATTCACATGGACACACACACACACTCATGCCAGCACACACCTGATCCCACAGCACACTAACAAAGAGCCGAGGTGAGGTACAAACACACAGACACCCACAACCTTTCACCCTGCAACACAGATAGTGACACAAGTTTTCACCTAGGCAACACACCCAAACACATCTTCACACACAAGACAATTACATATGAACGCAAAGTGTATGCCTGACTGAAATCTAACTTATCTTTGGATTGCTCCTGCGTCCCTCCCACTATCGTTTTATTGATACTGCACAAAGGGCTGCTGGTGTGTTTCAGCGAGACAGAAATCTGGACATGCCAAATCTCACGTGAGCGATAAACACAGGAAAGTCAACAGCACTTTGTCATGCAAAGTTCTGCTTTGAGTGCCAAGCTCAGAGGAAGTGGAGGCTGCGATAGTATGCACTAATTGCTTTTCAACCATCTCTCAAGGAGCACTTCTTAATAACTCTCTTGCTGAAGTTGCCGCTTCACCCCGCCTCACAGACACACATTACCTCCTCCTCCTTCTTCACACTCTCACACACATGCAGTGATTTATGCAGAAACACACACACCCACTTTCGATGTGGTTGGAGAACAAACCCAGCAATCAACTAGCCAAACCGGGTAGCCGTGAGTATGCAGTAACGCTAAAATAAACTGAGCTGGAAGCAATCTTTCAAGCATGACAAGGGAACTGACGGGACTGAAAGCAATACATGCTGGCTGGATACGGGCCATGTGAGACTAAGGCTTGTGCAGGGATAGGAAGGGTTAGACAAGGCTGTTCCATTCCTCTGTTCTGCACCGCCAGAACTGAAGCACTCTAAGGTGGTAGTAAGAAAGGGTGCTGGTTCATTGGTGCATAAAAAAGAAGCTTAATGCAATAATCTGGAAGCTTTTTCAGTAATACACATGGTTCCGATAACTCCTTGTTGGTGCTTACTGCACTTTTTTGCATGAATCACCTATTAACCAAACCATATAACTCAGTGTATTTCACTAAATCTTCTATTGGTAAATTTCACTTCCGTAAGTGTACCTTTTTAATTAGTCTCTTCAGCCATATTAAGAACCACTGCTCATGTCAACTACTCAATTAGAATTTTGATAACAAGCTTTCATTGCTGCTGTGAAACACTTCTTGCAAGTGCATAATATCAAAACCTCCTCAATTTTCATCAGAGTTTAAGAGATTCTGTGGTAAGTGTTGCATCTATCAGGTACATTTCTTTTAAAGGTCTATGGATCTTGACATCAAAACTGCAGCAGAAAATTTGACAATGCACCACTTTTCCATATTAACCATGGTTCTCGTGTCTCATGCAACTCCCATTGCTTGTTTACTTAATCTGATGGCATGCAGTTTCAAGAAAAGAGCATAACACACATTGAGCTTCATATCTATCCCAAGGTCAGTGGGTCAGAAGGGTTAATATATTTTGCAAGGACACAAGCTTCCAAATTTGCACCCAGCCTCATCCAGAGTGTTTAGGAATAGAAAAAAAATGAATGAATGAATGAGTAAATGAATAAATGAATGAAAACCAGGAAAACCAGCTAGCTTGGTTGCAATTGGTGTTGTGGCCTGGCTTGTTTGCAATGAGGTTTCACTGCACAACTGGTATCAATCACACCACGGGAAAGCAAGACAATAGCAGAACTAAAGTTACACAGACTATAACCTCTACAATAAACAATAGTCTACAGAAACAGACCTGTCGAACCTCCGTGCCAGTGCGTTATGGCAACCCTAACACACACCTAAGCACTCTGTTTTTCTTTCTCTGTTGCTGTTTGGTTGGTTCATCCGTTTACTGGCAAAGATTCCAGGTCAAGAGCATTGCGGTTTGTTCCTGCTTCAGAGGTGCTGTTTATGTAAGGGTGTACGGCGGCACGCTAATTACAGAGTGCAGAGAATGGGGATTATGAAGACAACCCTGGGAAGCAGATCTGCCTGCACTTTAAGAAATGAAGGCTCTGCTTGGCAGCTGACTGCTGAATGGCAGACAGCTGTTCCTGCTGAGCTTTTCTATGTCACAACAATCAGATACAAACACCATCTCCACTGTGACCGACCTGTCACCTACACAGACTGTGCTGCTGCTGTATAAGTAGTTAAAAGTGCCATTTACCATTATCCTTGTTTGCTCAAGTTTTGTTATTTTCAGGACAAGGCAGGGAATATACATGGCACCTTGAATGCTGAGCACAGGGCTTAGAGTGAGGAGCATTTCTATGCTGTTCCCCGGACTGCACTGATCAACAGAGCAATGCTACATAAACTTAGAAGTAAGTCCAACCTAAGGTTTTAATAAAAAAAAAAAAAAATCTGAGATGTATTTAGTTAGTTCAGAAACCAGACAGCAACTAAGCATTTCTATTATTACAGAGAATTGTTCATTTCAAAAACACACAGGCTATGTTGTGCTGGGCTTTTCATTCAATGAGCCTTAATATAATTTCTTTTAAAAATCAAAAGTCATTAGACCAATTACAGGGACAGCTGAAGAGCATGAACAGTGGCATCATGGGGTTCGACATGTTGTTTAATTTGGTTCTATCTGTGTGATATAACTGAGCTGATGTTTTCTTAGTCAATATTGAACCTCCTCGACAACCAGTGCCACACTCACACTCTCAGCTTTGAGCACTTTGTACACACACAGCCATATAAACATGTGCTGCAAGCTGTCCTGTGCTGCAGCTCTCTTGTTACTTATTAAGAGTTTTTCCAGTGCAATGATGTAACATTGAACATGTGCACAAAATTGCATTCAGCAAATTCTGGTCTAAAAACTTGTCATACACCATACTTGTGCACTTTCTCCATTACTACCTCCAACTAAGCCATCCTCCCCATTGTGGACTCCTGGTAGCGTACCATTTACTTATGTTTTCATTAACCAGTTGGATCACAATCAAATTCCTGGAATGAGCCGAAGTGTGAGAGAATGGTTTATTATCTGTGTGTGCCTGTTTAAAGGGGGCCGGATTCAAAAGTCACCTCCATGGCAAACAGTAAACAGGAGGTTATGAGATACCAATGTGCCTGCCCTTAGGTGACCTTCCTCTGGCTAATGGGAGAATAAAGCTCCCAGTGTGACCTCCCTTTATAGTGCATGTGTTTTTTCTCATTGTGTTTAATAGAAAAAGAGGCTACAGCACATCCCTTTGTGAGAACATCTCATCAAGATCAAATGCAATTGAAGTTTAAAATATTTCAACTTTTGGTGAGAGCTTTAACTGTGTCCTGTTCTGTTCTTAAATTTTTGTTCATAAAAAAACCTTTTTACCTTTTCTTTGCTTAGATTTCACTCTACATACCTTTAACTTCATGGGGTCCGCTCAGATGGACCCACCCCTGCTCCATCCACCCTTCTGCTGCTCACTTATATCTTAAACTTTACTCATCAAACACAATGACACCATCAGCAGCTGATGACAGATCTGAGTAACATTTGAAAAGAAAAAAGGCTAATGCAGACAACAGGTTGGCTCCTTGATTTTCAGATTCTTTTGCAATACATAAAGATTCACCATTTCTTTTTGCAACTTCGCAAAGTCATAACATTTCTGCCAATGTTTGGAAAACAGTGGAACTAAGCCTGCAATATAACAATAAATGGCTTCTCTTATACATTGCCATTGTTGGTTTTAGTCTTTTAATGGCATTTATGATAATACTTACGGTAAATAGCAAATATTTCTTGTTAATCATGATTAAACATAAGCGTATGAGCTAAAAGTCGAATACCCTAAAACATGATTCAACAACTGTCTTTGAAATATATATAGATATATAGATATAGTTCCAATACATATGTGAGTGTGACTGTTCAAAGGGTGAACATGCTCACCTGTTCAGCCCCATGTCCAGGCACCGTTATTTGTCTTTGTTATTTGGCTTCCTCTCCAGAATATTCTCATCATGGCGATAGGATGAGGGCTTCTGCTCACCCGGTGTGCTGTGATGCTGGGCCCCCTTGTTGTTGGTCCCATCAATCTGGGGGAAGACAGCAGCTTTGTCAAACAGAGCCAGGTCTCCCTCAAAGTCTGTGTCCAAGTCCTCATCAGTCCAATCTCCAAAGCACTCATTGTCCTACATCCTCAATAGCCAAGAAAGCTAAAAGGTCCCATTGCTACTTTCATTTTATGACATGTCATAACCTAGACACACATATGCCAGTCTCAGAACCCATTGGCTATCATCTGTAACTGCAGTCATTCAAACTATTTGGTAAATGTCTTTATGCTGCAAATAAATGGTGATAAATCTAACCTGCACATCTTTGAAGTGTGGGAAAAAGCTGAAGCACCTATAGGGAAAGGAAGCAGACACAAGGAGCATGTGCAAACACTACACAGAAAGGTCAGGTTCAAACCCAAAACCTCTGCGCTGCAAGGCAACAGTTCTGACCACTGCACCACCATGACACCTCGGCATGTAACAAGCGATAGAAAAAACTGTAAATCCAAGAAAACAAGGTAATAACCCAGGGAACTGTAGTTAATGGGATACTTAAGGACAATGATAAGAGTTCCCATTATCATTTTTTCACTCCTAAATTTAATTAATGAAAAAATAAATTAACAAAAGCATGAGAATTATGTTATTTAAATACTAACTTTACAACATACTGCTACTGTATGAATCCCCTAACTAAATTTCATGAATTAAAAGAGAGTGGGAGGTTTTATGCTGTGCAACTACAGGCCAATCTTGCCATTAATCTCAAGCCTAAAATGCACAGATTACTCTAAAATCCTGCCATCTCTTAACCTAATTACCACTGAAAGGAGCCATGAGCTGCCCTAATATAAATCACTGTATTGCATAAATGCTGTAATCTACACATGAAGATCAGTTCCTGCACCAAGCACTTTCCAATTCTGATTATACGCTCCAAACTCCTTTTTATCTTGTGTAACAACTTGGAATTCTTCTTATCCTCTCACGGTTACCTACTTCAACCCGCTGAGAACAAAACACCACTGACACGCAAAACATACAATGGCCGACAGAGCAGTGCTCAATAAAGTTTACATATAAGCACACACAAAAAAAACAACCAAATGAACAGAGAACAAAAAAAAAAAGAAAAACTGGAAAAACCTGGCCATCAACCTTAACCATGCTGAGCTCTCACGCTAACAAGGAGACAGAAAGCACAGTCGCACGCTACTGTCACTGTGACAGCTAAGGTACTCTGGACTCTCTCACGCAAGACATTGGGAGGCTCAGTCATAATACACTGGAAATGATAAAAAGCCATTCACAAACTATGCCAACATGGGATCTGTCTCAGTATTACAATATACTTTTACTACCACCAATACAGTCAGAGATGGATTTTTTTGCAGTCATTCAGCAACATTTATGGGACTTATTTCCCTCTAAGGAAAAACAGCTTACTGCAATGGGAGACTGACTGATTTTATTTATATCTATTGTAAGCACTAGGTAAAATATAATATATAAATATATACTACATGTTTAGGTGAAGCGTGGTCGATAAGTGTGCTCACCTGTGTGGACCTGGGTAAAAACTAGCGTCCTTATTACCACAAGCTCAGGATGTCTTTATTTACAAGGAAGTGTTTTGTCATGCCATGAATCACAAATCTGAATGAATTTGGCTCGGCTCCAAGTCAAACAAGCTAATGAATAACAAGTAGCGAGACAGACAGTGAACTGCACTGATTTCAGCTCAGACAAACTTACCACCACAAATTAGTAAGAACTACTGTACACAGGCCAGGAATATTTCAACGTGAAATATGAGTTACGGCAAAATTGTCCCCTTACATAAATACCTATAAAAAAGTAGCACTAAACCGTGACAAGGCATTAAATTACAGAAGATTTATCAATGTTCTTAAGTTATTGCTCCACTGGCCATTAAGATGTGATATTCAATATCAGTTATAGGTTCTGGCATTTTCAGATAGCTATCATTTTTTTTACAGCAGTTCCAGAGAAAAGGGCAATTTAAGCCATCAACCACCATATTTCTGTAATGCTATTCTTGATTAACGTTATAAAGAACATGCAAATCAGCTGACACAAGTAAAGATATAAAGAAGAGCAGAAAACTGAGTCCAAAAGACAGTAAATGCTTTGAATGTGAGACTAAATGCAAATAGCAATCATCACTTTGTTTGTCAGTAAGATCTAGCCAAGAGGAGGAGGAGAGAGCTTATAGTGGAAAAGAGCAGCAATATTAAAAAACATGGGCTGACAAGCCTCGGTTATACTATACTGTACTGTGTACGGGAAACTTGCCTGTTGCTGGTTTAAATCGATGAAACAGCCAGAAAAATCTGTTCAGGGAACTCGATTCTGCAACATTCTTCACCGCCTCAATAAGTAAAGCTGATGAGCCTGCAAGCACAGCACATTAAGGGAGTGCAAATATATGGAGTTGTTTAGACGTGAAGCTAAAAAAACACAGATAGGAATGCATTTCAAGACATATGGAGGTTTAAAAATGAATCCGAAGCAAGGATTTATGGGAAAAACACTAAGCTGCACACAATTTCACCCCATAAACAGAGGTAGCACGCTGGTTATGGGAACAGTTTTCATAAGGGCAAACTCTGGAGCTTCCCCTTCAAAATGCCCTTTTAATGAGATCTGTCAAATAGCATTCGTCTTCTGGAGGTCTATGCATCATTCACAAAAAAGCAGTTTCTAAATTCCCATTGTACTCTCCCAGAAAGATCAATGGCAGATATTCGGAAACCATTTCTGGAATCCGTGATCTTGTATAAGCAATGGCCCACCCTGCTTTCCCTTCTATGTGGCCGGGGGCTTCTTGGGAGCATGGCATTGCGTGTGAAAGGACCGGCCCTGCCCAAGCCACTCAGCACTTTGGCCCCATGCAATTTAGGCATTAGCTCCCTGGCCACCAGCCTGAGAGCTGGAGATTAAAATAAAAACTCAAAAGGTAAACATTGCTTCCACAATTGATATCGCTTTGGCCTTCCGAGCACACTGGGACAACATGGCTTCCTGTCGGGTTAGGGGAGGGGGGCGGTTTCCTGTGCTGAGCAGGAGCAAAGGAGAGGGAGACAGAGAGAGAGAAAGAGAGAGAGGACAGGAGGGCACCGAGGCACGAAAGCCAGGCTTTGCATAACCTTCTCTTTAGGAGCAGACACAGAAAGGGAGGGGGAATGTTTATTGATCTTAGTCACACACATATTGTAAAGAGGAACTTTGGTACAAGCCTTTAGCACGCTATGGGAATCTTAAGGGGAGTCATAGAAAGACAGTGTTTGGTCCCATGCTAAGATTTGTTAATAGGAACTAGTGACAAACAGAGAATGGCTCAGTGACGGGGTATAGGTCTTGCTAACACAAAATAAAACATGTTTTATTATGAACACATTTTTTTCCAAACAGATTTTTTTTTTCTGGCAAAAAAAACAAAACAAAACATAAAACAAAACTTGCTTTCTATTGCGCAAGCTGCATCTTCCATGCACAGGAAAAAGACCATGCCAAAGGTCATTTTTACAACCAGACTGAAGAATATTAACCATTGTCCATTAGCCAATTCTATTGACCTTTGTCTTCTCCATTGTTTAGTGATACTCAGTGTGAAAGTGAACTGACTTTAACTGATTCCGTTAGAGGCCAAAGAGCCATCCCAGCAGTCTTCCTGCTCACTGGAAGTTGACGAGAGGAAATGCCATTTTTAACCTTTATCTAATCAGGAAGGTTGAGTAACACATTCTTATTTTTACAACTACATGTAAAACTTCGGTCAGGAGAATGCAGATGGGCATTTTAGTATCACTGTGTGAGAAATAGACTCCACATCTCATCGCTGCATGACTGACACATGTGATAGCTGACATTTTATCATATCTGGTTTTTAATACACCGACCTTATGGCTGGTGTTGTTTTACACATTGTGTGCCTGTGTATAGTCATAAAAAATGTTCTTTTATTATTATTTATTATTATTTAAACATTTATTTAAACACAATAATCTGATCTGAACACTCATTTGATCTGCTGAGAAATTTGACTTTCTTCCATTTGTCGGCTAGCAATCACTATCTTTTGATTGTATAATCCAAACTGGTGATGTCGAATGACTCTGCATTTTCAGCTCACCCTCAGTGTCATCTCTCGGGAAATTACAGAAAGTTTTGTGTAATATACACTCCTAATAATACAATCCTGTGTGTCATACTTCCTTTAGTCCTTAAACAATATCAGTTCTCTGTTCTTCAACAGAGGAGCACTGTATGACCATTGCTGTGGCAAATTCCTGCCATGTTGAACATGACTTCTACAACGCACTTAACAATAGCTCTGTGATTTAAGAACTAGGAAATGCAGCTTTACAATGAATAGGCAAAAAGTTCAAATAAACTGGGCTTTCCTAACCTATGAAAACCAGTGTGAAACTTTGTTAATATTTTGCAACATTTGTAAAATAACCCTTCAGCTTTCTAGTGGTTGATTTGCACGTAATTTTACAAACTGTTATGTAAAATTTACAAAGACATTTGTTAAATGCAGCGTCAGTGAGCCTAGGAAAGAAAAGTCCCTAAGGGGACAATAAAGTATATTGTATTGCATTCCATTGCACAGTCATGTTCTCCTTGGACAATGTTCAGTTGTCATAGCTTGATTAGCACCTTTAGTGTTGAGCATAAAGGTCACAGTCCTTTAACAAAACCTGATTTTGCTATCTGCTACTGATGCTGTAAGCAAACTTAACCTGATACTTGAAGAGCATACCCATTGTTTATCTTAGCAAATGGGCCAACGGTGCTAAGTCAAGATTCTGTATATGCAGGACTCTACATTTGTCAAACAATTCAATCATATAACCTAAGATTAAAAAGACTAGAATTTCATGACATTTTACCCATTATATTATTAATTTACAAAAAATAAAAATTCTAAGATGTCCCAAATTACTAGGCTCTATGAAACAATTAATGATTTTAATATTATATAACTATCTCTACTAAAGACAGACTGTGAGGGTGTTAAAACCATAGGTCAACCATGCACTCACCTCTGTGTAGGATGGTGATTGGAGCAGTGCTGTTATGAGAGCTGCTGCTTGCTACATGCAGGTCAATGATTAGGTCACTTTTACAACGCTGGATTCTGTTCCAGCTCCCTGATCACAGCTGGGCTTGTCGACTGTATTCCTGATATCTAGGGAAATTTAACCCCATGACATCCATGACACTAGAGGACAACAAATTACAGGTTCCACCTTGAACTTAAACTGATGCACTGAAAAATGTACAGCAAGAGAATTCCTATTTTAGACTTAGATTTTTAGACATTTCTTTTCAGATTCACTTTTTTACAACATGAGTTCAATTTTGCATGCAAAGACATATTCAGGTAGCTAAATGGAAGCAGACAGGTTACAACAAGGGAGTGAAGAAAACAGAAAACATCACTGTAGTTTGACATTTTTCCCAAAAGTTGTCATGTAAAAAAGGGTCTATATATGAACACTGTTTACAAGTTAATAACTACTGAGTTTACAGGCAAAGTCTTAAGCTTTACACTTACACTGAAGACATAAATTGGATTAAATATGGTCATTTAGTCTAGTGCAATGTAGCACTTGAATAAGTGGTATACTTTGCTTTCTCTGCAATGTAATTCATGTTTTAGCGCACTTGAAGAAGAGAATACGTCAGAATTGAGATTAAATAACAGAAACATAGCTGACAGCTCGTTGTTTTGTCATCCTCGGCGCATTAAAAACTGCACATATACATTAAAATGTATTCAGCTCTGCTCCACGTAACGTTTGTGGAAATGTTGGCTCTGTATTAACATTTAACTAGAACTGAATTTCATAAACTTAAGCGAACATAACCCTAATAATAACACAGATATGGGTCGTTTTTTTAGCGTGATATGTTAAAAAACATGGTATTTAGCAGCGCACTACTACGAGTAAAATGCTGTATACCGCTAACATTAGCTAAGCTTTAATTCTCCATGTTTGCTTTTCTCTGGCGAAGACTTGCAAGCTTGTAACGAGTGCTTAATACTTGCTTACTCAGTCTGAATATGTTGAGTCAATGTAGTGAAAAGTTACCTTGTCGTTGATTTGCGATGAAGTTTCGAGGAAAGCCAGAGCTCCAGCTGTTGTTTACGTTGTGTTCCGGGTTGATGCGAAACGTCACTTCCCTTATCGCCCACGTGAGTTTGTTGTGATTTTTTTTTTTCTCTTCAAAGTTTGAATCAGATCAGGTAAATGCTCGAAACTCCTCATTAACTTAACCATTTCCGTACTACCGTGTGGTTTACTTCGTTCTTTTTCAAATCAAGCAAACAACAGCAAGAAAAAGATCTTTACAACAAATTTTATTTGTGTGATTGATTAAGAGATGCTCCGATCACATAATCTGACATGTAATACAATCACTGATACATTATAGATAGAAATAGCCCTATAAACATTGTACAGCCTTCCGATATGTTCCAAAATTACTGGAACTTTATTTTATTTGGTGTCCTGATATATCATATAAATGCACATCAAAACTATTTCACCTCAAATATATACAAACACTAGGCATACAAAAATCACTTTGAAAAATACAAAGCACTTGATATACACTCAAAATCACATTCTGGGATATAAACATAGCTTCATACAATTTTATGTATTTAAACATAATTAGCTTACATTTGTAAATGTTATCAAAAGGTGATATCAGTTCAGTTTAAAGTCCTGTGTCACAGAGGGAAAAAATGCTGATTGTAGGAATTTATTAAACATAGGCTACTGCCTATAGTACTGCCCATCCAATAAAAAAATACTGTTTGTCCCAAAGTGAACAAGGATGCTTAGTCTGAGTATTTTACAGCTTCTTAACAGTAGCAGTTTAGTTTATTACACAACGCTGGAGAACCAAGTATCTCCTTATTCTTCACTGAAAAGCACCAATAATGTGCAGGAATATATTGTAGAGGACCAAAAACATGACAGATATATGTTTCATTTAAAGCTAAACATCTCTGATAATCTGCAGCAAGCAACATTCACTCATTTGCTTCAATGTCAGTAATTCCGTAGATCATATTGGGCATCCTTACATTC
>JAUZTA010000001.1:5231076-5241981 GCA_034780835.1 Ctenochaetus striatus
TAGCATATATGTATGTTTCTCTGGCTGGTGTTAATCATGGACTGTTAATCATGGACTGTTTTTGGACCTTTGAGGTCTGAAGATTTGCAGTCAAAAGTGACCATATTTAAGAGGTTGGAGCTGGGATGGATTAATGTAGCTACCAATGACTGTGTAACATAGATGGCATTACAGTTGTCACACAAAGCAACCACTACCTTAATTATTCAGAACTCAAAGCCTCAGTATAATTTAAACGGAATAATGAATATGAGGTGGCCTCAAGTGGCCAGCAAAGGAACTGCAGTTTTTGGCACAGAAGCTTAATTTCTTAGGAGGCTGCCTCTTGGTGTTAATACACATAAGTGCACTCACTGCTAATGTATTGTTGTTTTACCTTAACATGAGGGGGTAAGCATGAGTTTATGTACATCCTCATAACACTGTTACTGTTCTAAATCGGCATCATCACCTGTAGGGTATTATTGTCCTTGTAAATCCATTCAAGCATGATAATTAGATTTACTAAAATTAAATTAAAAAAGGGTCATAGTCATACAAGGATATGTACATATTCTCACAGATTTCAGAAACTATTTTATCTTGAAACTCACAAAAAACACTTGACTGGCCACATGCAGTACTTAAGTTGTCGGAAACCAAAATATCATTTGTTGTTGTCCTCTTACTCCTGCTTCCTCTCTTCATCAGCGTCATTAAAGCAGAGCTTTAAATCAGATGAAGTGACATACAATACGATACACACAAGAGAGGAAATGAAACTCGGCTGATCAGTTCCTAATCTGATTAAACCACACGGCAATAAGGGATCCGGTCTGTCTGACTGCTACTGCAGCAATAAAGAAGAATACAGACAGAGGCTGTTAACCTTGTGAGCAGTTTACATGTCAGCCGGTGTTAATGTGCACTGTAGCTTACAGCGTGAGCTGATTCACAGTGTTTGCAAAGTGCAGTGTAATATTCATGCACTTGTGGATGTTGCTACACTTTCTGCTGGTTGCAATTAGTTGATTAAGAATCCATATTCTCTGAACATTTAAACCAAGGTTTGATTTTTGCCCTTTTACATGGTGAGTTAAATGTGTCTTGAGCCCAGGCTGTTTAATCTGACTGTCGGGTAAATGAAGTTGAGGTTCACCTGAAACTTAAAACTGTTAATTAACCCACCTGGGCTTCAGTTAATACACTTTATTAACTATGAAAAAGAGCATTTTTAGTTTTCTAAAAGTTTGTGTATTACAAAATAACAGCTCGACAACTAAGTTTCATTCTCAGGTTGCCTAATACCGATGTTATTTTCAAACCTATTTGCGTCTAATTCTGCAGTAGTACATTGTTTTGGCTTGTTTTCACAGGCACTGCCAAACAATTGATTTTATCTTTTTAATAAGGAGAGTTGTTGGGGAAGATATCCTGCTGTTAGGTGCATTAGACAACATTCATATGGTGCATATAATGAGCCATCATGACATATAATCTTTGTGATGGTTTCAGCATGAGGATGTTTTTTACCTGGAGCTCCAGGGATCCGTGTGAGCTTGGCCAGATTCTCAGCCTTTCGGACCATCACCTTGATGCGCTGGGCCAGTGTCTGATACTGCAGCAGGATGAACAGCTGGCCCAAAGCCCGCGGCACACACACCGAGCTCTTCCTGTGACTCAACGATTCCTGAGAACTCACACTCTGAGGGTGGGATTGAGGATAAAATCAAGAGATAAGAAAAACATGTCAGAGATGTAGCTAAAGGAAGAGAAAGTGCCCTCTTTCACACCACAGATACTGTCTTCATTTTTTGGGAGGCCGAGAATGAAATGAAACCCAGGAATCTAACAAAGGGATAGAGAAAATTCAGGAAAAAGCCATGTATTAATATGTTTCAGTATCGCTCTGTCGGTGGATGAGTCAGCCTTAGCACTGCTACTGTAAGGATCAATGCTTCAGTTCCTCTTCAAAGGGTTTTGTAATTAATGCCTTTCAAAGCAAAGAAACAGTGGAGAATTTCAGTCTAAATCAGTTTTTCTTCATCTGAAAAAATATAATTCGTTTTCATGTATTAGGCCCCTTGGAATGACCTGAACCATATTTTCAATCACTTAAGGGTAATCAGAGTTTATATGTAACTGTCAGGATTTAGCATTTGTTGCCATTTTGATCACTGATCCCTAAATAACACAGATGTTATATACTTAATGTGTAAGTGTGATGTTCATATCCCTCTGATTTTAATGTCAGATCTCATTAACTCGCATTGTTTGGAGTCCAGTGAGTCACAATCTGCTGTTAACTGGTTGAGATTTAGCCCGCTAGCGGTTTTCTGTGGCCGGGCAGCAGAGTGTGAAGGTGATTTCATCTAACAAGTGAGTTTTTGGTTCACTGCCTCTGTTTGTCTCAGGCTCTTCGCCTCAGAGACCATCAGTCACACTTGTGCTGCCTTTTAAAAAGGAGAGAAGTTATTTTGCAAACTCACGTCACTGAACAAACCTTAAAGCTATAGCAACATTTTTTTATTTTAAAAGAAGTTAAGTTTACCGACCCTTCATCAAACTGGAGTTTTTCAGCATTAATAATGGTGTTTAATTCCTCTTCAGTTGTGTCTCTTCTGTTTTTTGACTAAAACACGTAGAGATGAGATTATTCACTTTCAAGATGTTGTGAAAAAAAGCTGACTGTATCACTGTATCCTTTCATCCTCAAAATATATATTTTTGTTCAAGAATACCTACAGTAAATTCTTTCATTTTAAAAAAAAAATGCTGAAAACATTCTTTTCATCCACTAAAAAAATCTAAATAAAACATTGGTTTATGTAATTATCTGGCTCTTATTTTGCAGCGACAGTACAGACGTCTGTTATTATTTGGTAACTCTGTTTACTCCAGATATCCTGAGTTACATAAGAGACCCTAACACACTGATTATGAGTCATTCAGTGATCTTCAAAGCATGGAGGCCTCAGAGGAGAGGGGAAAGAGTAATGCAAGACACAAAGACCTCTCCATGTGATTTTACAATTATTAACGAAGGAACAGTTGACCATACATTCACACACTTTTCAGTCAAAAAATTTAAACTCATGCACATTCAGAGTAGCTGCTCAGTATACAATAAAGCTAATCAGCTTTACACATTTTAAAATTCTTTATTAATTTCTTTCTTGAAGATTTTTTTAGGTTGCCACTTTCTAGTCAAAGACTCGGCTCCAGGCTGCTGCCACCTGCTGATAATACAGGGAATCACAGCATAAAGGCTGAACATTATGATACTAATGAGACTATTATAAATAGTACATTTGCGATGTAACATCTGGCCACTGCCTGCAGGATTGAGTTAATGCTGCTAAACTGTGCTCTTAAATGAGGAAATCCTGTGCAATCTTTATTTAACTGTAGTTTCACATATTACTTATCCAATAACATCCTAACTGCTTCCCATTAGGTGTGTTTGTACAGTTAACATTGTTTCAGTAAGTATTAGTGCCTAAGTGATGAAACATCCAGGTCAGTTTAATTTAATTTGAGATCAAATTGAATTGTTTTCCTTGTTAGATTGTGGGGATAAAAAAAAAAAAAACATTTATGTGCAGCAGTGGTGTTCAGCACACAAAGCACTAGACTGTGACACCACACCAGGACTCACAACCAGACTCCCATTTATTCTTTTGTTTCTGCAAGAAAATGCTGTGATTAAATAAGGTCAAGGAGACGTTGTGGTTTTGGTTAAATGTTGATTAAAAAATAGAGTGTATCAAGCCACTTTCTCTGGAGTAAATCTGGTCATAAAAAACTTGAATCATAATATAGTCTCTAAAAGTACAAATTGCATTTTACGATTGGGTGGTTTTGCATAAAACACATAAACGTGTTATGAGCGAACTTTTTACTGATTCGTGTGTCAGCTTTTTTTTTCTACACATGTTAATTGACAACCTTGCCTAACAATGATTTGAGAGAATGTAAACTGATATAAACTGACTTCAAAACTTGTATATTTATTTTATATAAAAGACCCTTTTAAGGAGACAATGTTAGCTCATTCATCATGAAATAAGGTCCCAAGTAAACTAGAGACAGGTGAAGAAAATGTAACATCCAGGAAGTTTATAAGAACCAGATGTTCTTCTGAGGACACGCTGAAGACACAGAGCTAAACAGAAATCAGTGGCTGTTGTGTTGCTCTCTGCTTTTTGAAATTGTAAGTAAGCTACTGTAGGTACTTTTTTGATAACAGCTTAAACAGGACTTAACAACAACAACAACAACGACAACAACAACAACAACAACAACAATAATAATAATAATAATAATAATAATAATAATAATAATAACTAAAAAAATATATTTTTTAAGTGGCCAAAGGATTACTTAAAGTTGGGCAAAATAAAAAAAAAACCAGGAATTTACTATAGGGCATATAAAATAAAATAAAAGCCATGAATTGCCTGGGAGACAGGGACTGGGTTTGTTTCGCAGACTTTGTCCACCTTGAGACCTAAGAGACTCTCTGCACTGTGAAATGACTGTTAGTAATGTTAAGTGTCTCCAACTCTGCAGCTTGTGATTTTTAGCTCTTTTTCCTTTTCCAGTATAACACGGAAACAGAACAGTTTTCTATAAGGTATCTGCTCTCGGCCCAAATGCACAAATAGGCCAATTTGACACCAAAGCCCGGCATGCAACTGTGGAGAGCTGGAAGAAAGGAGTGACTCAGGAAAAAAGTGAGGCAGAGCAGTATCAGGAACTTTATCTCAATTAAAGCTCAGTCACCAAAAAAACAACATCGGTGGGATTCCCATGATGCCTTTTTAAAGCCCAATGCAGCAGCATCAAAAGTTTATTTTGAATAAAATGTCAACTTTTCCTACTACTGTCATCAGTTTATATAAATTAATACTAATGACTTATTAGTCAGATGTATGTCTCATGTTTTTCAGTTTGCATGCTCATGTCTGGTAACAGAAATCTAGGGGCTGGTTGACATTTGCTGGGGTTGATGGATGACTGTGACAAAAATAAAGAACTAATAGCAGTGATGTCGTGATTAGCCATCTGCTTAAATGTGCAGTACTAAAACTGCTGCCACATCATGCTCCCTATTCCCATGAACTGCCAAAACGAGTCATGTAATGCAGATGAATAATCATCAGTGCTCCAGCTGGTCCCATTACGCTGATTACAAAACCCAGCATTTTACTATAAATCCAGAAAGTGCCTACATTAAAATGTGGAGTCATTACTGCACGGCCCTGGTATACACGCCCACTCTTTATGAATTATTACTGCTGAGCTGCCCCACTCTTTTCAAACAACCTATTTCACACCAAGCAGCTGATGTCATAGAGGAAGAGGACGGTGGTGATGTGTGGGTAAGTGAAGGTGAAGATGAGCCACACATGGATCTTGAAAGGAGGGATGAGGGTAAGTACACCTGACCCTATTTTAACACTGTAAAAATGGAGCAATATCACTGGCCTCATCACCTAGCATACTGCACATCTCTTTATCAAAAAGCGAAGGGACTGAAACATGTCCACTGAAACATCAGGACCCCCCCCCCCTTCAAAAGCCTGTTATTAATGCCCTCTGGCAGTGTTTCAACAGCGCCGCAAAGGGCATAGCGTGGGCGCACTGCCAATTTTCTGCACTCTGCTTGTTTGCTCTGCTGTCGCTAACAACAATGTCACCATGACTAACAACAGTGGAAAACCGGCTAATGGGAGAACTGATTAGACGCTACATTCCTTCATGGATAAAACATGATATGTGCTATTTAAACTGTAAGCCTGTGTTTCTCTGTATGTTATATCAACTGAAAATGCTGATTTTGTTGAAAAGATTTTGAGAAAGAATTATTGTAGGACATTCACTGCAATCAGGGAGTTCAAAAGTGGATGCAAAGCCGAAAAAAGGGTGTATATACCCACCACTCGGAAATATACACAAAACCCACAATCCACCCTTCTTTAATGTGGTCATCAAGGTTAAAGGGTTGCAACACCAACACCTGAAAGAACTGAGATCTCACCAACCCTTAAATGCAACCTACTCTTTATATTGTAGAGAATTAGATCAGAAGAGCAATACTAAATTCAAGTTCATCCATTTCAGATACATTTACAGGTACAGCACAGTTAACTTAGCTTGAAGACTGGAAGGATTGTTTGCTCTGAGAGTCACTGTGTAAGGCCAGGAAATAGTAACCCCATGTAAAACTACTAATTGTTGTTTTTTAAAAAGCTGAAAAAAAAAACCCCAAAAAACAACATGTTAATAAGTGAATTTTGATGCAGATTTTCAATCAGTGGACAACAGTTTCTCCCTGCTTTTAGTCTCTGTGCTAAGCTAAGCTAACAGACGCCTGCCATAGCCTCCTACATTTACCATCATGGGACTCGATCTTCTCATCAAACCTTCAGCGAGAAGGTAAACAAGTGTATTTAATAAAATGTGGAACTATTCCTTTTTTGTGTAATGTTGAACTTTTCCTTTTCATTAGCAGCTCAACGTCCTTTTTCACTGGACTCTGCAGATTTGGTTTTATGGCCTGTTTTGGCTCAGGTCCAGATGCTGACAGCCAGGTCTTACTTTGGGGTAGAAGAAATTTAATCAACTATATGCTGTGTCATATGTATGTGCTCTCTTATACTTACTCCATCCATTCTTTGCTCCTGAAAGCTTAATTGGAATGCAAATATTAAATCACTGAGTCACCATATACCTTTTTCAGCTTGCTTTTTGTTGGACTAAGCTGCCTGGTGTAGGTGGTGGTGGTATCAGGCTCCCAATCCATCTGTCCACAGTGCAGCTCCACCACCCCGAGCGCAGCCTCTCTTAAACCTGAGAAGTCCCTGCTGTGGACAGCAAGTCTCAAAGTGCAGGTGCACAGCTCTTCCACAGAGCCCACCTGCAGCACAAAGCTCTGGCTGTGGAGATCTGGGCTGAGGCTGCGGCGCCGGGAGGCTATCTGCTGAGGAGAGGGGCAGAGGGGAGGGAGGCTGACCCGGACAAACACTCCACTGCGTCTTCGACTGACCCCCGAGAGCCCCAGGATGTTGACCATCAGGGTGCCACAGGCAGAGGAGAAGAGCAGGGAGAAGTGCAAGAGAGGAGCTGGTTTGGAGGGGATGGAGAGAGAATTAGAGCCATACTGTGATACACAGGGCTCCCCCTGCTGGTTGGGAGATGTGGCACCACCAGCAGTAAGTTGACTGCTCTCACTGTAAAGAAAACTTTCTCCGCTCACGGTGCTGCGCCGACCCATTGCCCGACGGGACTTGGACACCAGGCTCAGCTTGGTGAGGGAGGGCAGAGAGGCTCTGCCATGACTTGTACGTTTGGTCGAGCAGGGAAGAGCCGGAGTGCTGAGGCGCCTCATCGTAAAAACAGAGCCCGGAGACTGCACCAGCTCAGCTGATGTGGTAGGACTGTGGTCAAAGGGCAGAGCACTGAGGTCATCCTCAGAAGGAGATGAGCTGCTTTTAGAGGAAGGGAATTCCAACACATCCCCATCCAGCTCCTCATACTGCTGCTTGACAGGCTGGATACACGGAGATGGAGTCAGTGTCACAGTCACCCTCTCAGCAGGATGAGAAGAGGAGAAAACTGCCTCTTTATCCTCAGATGAAACGCTCTTTTTTCTGCGACAGCAAAGGATGCATCCAAGAACCAGACAGTAGCAGAACACAGCCAAACCCACAGCCAGCAGGATCTGCAGGTGGACTGGACAGACAGAAAACAAAGTGGTCACAGTTTAATATTATGTTAGGAGAATTGATGAGGAGCATGAGAAAGTAAGATGAAGTGATCCGGTGAGTGAGCAGGAAAAACAAAACAATCCAGAAAAAGAGACAGAGGATCAATTCTGCTTTGAAGCAAACCAGGAGCAGTTCCCATGTAATGCATCAGCGTCAGCATGTGAGTGTTTGGATTGTTTGCGGTCATCATCTGAGCTCTTTGGGAACTTCTCACTCATTAACATCATTATGATTCAAGCCAGTTTAACAAAAATGTTGTCAGCGCTGACAACAAATTCCATTACAAGTAGGATAAACTCAGCTCTGACAAAATGCCTACATTTTTTCATTTATACATAAGTGTTCCACTTCTTCACAGAAACGTATGTATATCACGGTTATATACAAGAATACAATATATAATACTGTAAATGCAGAATATTAAAATCAAGATTATGACTGCACCATTACATCAAATGGAACATCCTTCTTTTTTTTTCTAACTTAAATAAAGTCGTGATGGATCTGCCAGAGTTATTGAGAATGTAGCAGTTAAAGCTGAACCCTGATGTCCGTTTTATGTCAGATAATGAGGGTGTATAGGGATGACTCATACATCAGGCACACTGGTGCATAGTGGTGAAAACAAGGTTGGATAGCTTTGTGACCATTGCAGCAGAAACAACCAGTGATGAGAATGAAAATCATTAAGGGGGATGTTTTTCAGAATTGTTAGAGTTCATGTATGTGTAAAACAAGTCCATCACATAGTAGGGAGAAGATTTTTTTCTCACGAATCAGCTTAGGATATTAAGGGATCTACTGAATTTGGATGCACCACATCTTTGATTATAACAGATCTGTTAAATCAGAAGTTAAACAGTGAAAAACACAAAGCTCATCTTGATTATTTGAGACATGTACCATTCGTATATTCTCTCAATACAAGAGGCTTGTAAAGGAGCAAAAGCACTCTGCACGTGTATGCTGATAAAGGTAAGATCACTATCTCAGTGAGTAAGTGCTGACTATCAGATCCATTTAAGCTTCGTTGAAGAGGCTGTCCAGGAACGGGCAGCCTCCATGACAAAATGAAAGTAAGGAAGAGATGAACGCAGCAGCGATGTGGGGAAATAAAGGCAGATGGAATCACTGTAAAATATGATTCAGACTGACCAGCCAGTGGACATGATCACAGACCAGATGAGGTAACGGTGAAACCTGATATGTGCCAGCATTTAATACGGACGTTTGAGTCCTGAAGCATGGCTCTGTATATTTGCACTGAGGTTTGCATGGGCTGCTTTAAGGCTTCACTTAAATGTGGTTATAACAATGATACAATGTAGTAATATAGCACATTAATTACTTTACATTGAGGGAAAGTGTTTCATTTTCCCTTCTAAACCAGAATAATTTATCCTTAAATTGTTGGTCTCATACAAAGTTATCTGACACAAGCAGAATCAGGCACACAGTCTCTCAGCCTCTCTGCACAGTTCTTGCCTCAGTGTCCTGAGTGCATAAAGACTCCTCTTCTTAAGCACGTCTGTGATCATGTCAAACAATGAGCAGCAACATTTTTTTTTTTAAAAGCATTAAATCAGTTCTACTTCCTAATTTTTGCATTTTTTTTTTTTTTTTCTGTCGCATAAATAACATAGTTACAAAATTTCAGGATAAGAGAAAGACAGTTAAAGTAAGTATTGGTGCTCCCTACCTCCCAGCGTGTACTGCGACATGGTCCCATGCAGACTGTGTGAGTGTGTGTTGAGTCAGTGTGAGCGTCGTTTAAGAGAGCGGTCCGTCGCCAGTGCGCGAGGAGCACTGAAGCCTCTCAGCCAATAGCGTGTCGAGGGACTGAGATTTTTCTGAAAGGGTCTGCTGCCCTCTTAAAACCAGTGCAGCCGTTTTGTTACATTAGATAAGCTATTAAAGGCCAAGTCTTAACACCAAACACTGACAAAAGACCAAACGTTTGTGCAAAATTCGTCCCATCAGGCAGAAATTCTTATCAAGTCAGTTACATTATGCACGTCATCGTTATTTACCTTCAGTATCATTTCCGCAGCGAAGTTACACGATATAGTCACCAAAGGCAAAAGTTAGGGACTGCACGAAAATTATTTGAGGTAGGTGGGGTCATTAAGGTGAGAAGAGGCTGATTTTTTTGACATTGTCAGAGAAGGTCCTTCAATTTTTTCTCTGCCCATGATTAATTTTCATCTTTTTATTGCAAGATTAACTTAAAAGAAGTAAAGAAAATAATAATACACCAAAAATAACTATTGAAGAAATACGTAAATGTAGTCATCATAAGTCTTCTTTTTTCAAAAGTTCCAGAATTATTTTTTGATTGCTAAATTGATCTATTACATACTTAAATAAATAGCACTTAATCTGTTTGTTTAACTCTATAAAATGATAGAAATCACCAATCATGTGTCTGTTGTAATGGTGCATTTCTGTGTGTCATGGACCATAAAAGTGCAGTCTGTCATAAGCATCGAAAAACAACCAAAGGTCTCTGTGACAACTTGATTTTCCAATTCACAGCTAATTTGTCACAGGTGGAATCATATTTTCAGTTTTCAAGGAAAAGCAGAAGTGGATGACTGTAAATAATGTCGACTGAAATTTATCTTGCGGAAGAATTTAACATGTAGTTTGGGGTATGTCCTGAGTTACTGTCTCTATAACAAGGTAAAATGGAGATGAATTCTATAACAGGGGAAGGGTCCAAAGCAAATTTTAACATTATGTTCTGTAAAAAGTTAACACAGGTTTCAATCCCCCCTCCCCACCTCAGTAACTTTCACACAGTCCCTTAGAAATCATCTTGTCAGTGACAAGTGCAATAATGATATTTTGTCACTCAAAAAATAAAAGTAGTTATTTATAAATATTTTTATATTTAATTAATCTGTTTATTTCCTTTTCTATGATTTTTTTTAAAAAAAGAAAAGAAATCATTACAAACAGCCATCAGAGGTTTGCTATGTTATGACTGAGTGCTTTCATCTTTCATAGTGTGGCTCACATATGTGCACATAATTGTCTTGAATCTATCTACCACACACTCACAACAAGGCCATATGAACAAAGAGAGGGTGAATCACTCCTTCCTTGAATACAAAAACCAAGTATATATATACAT
Source organism: Ctenochaetus striatus (assembly GCA_034780835.1). NCBI lineage: Eukaryota > Metazoa > Chordata > Actinopteri > Acanthuriformes > Acanthuridae > Ctenochaetus > Ctenochaetus striatus. The sequence goes on from JAUZTA010000001.1 coordinate 5,241,964, forward strand.
ATATATATATATATATAT
>JAUZTA010000001.1:5248234-5259143 GCA_034780835.1 Ctenochaetus striatus
ATGCAGATATATCACTCTTCTCAGACAACAACTTGAGGAACCCAAAAAAAAAAAAAGAAAGAAAAAAAAATGAAAAAGAAAAAAAAAGGAAGCAAGCATAAAACAAGTTCTACTAGTAAATACAGGAGGGGAGAGATAGCAAGCCCATGTTTGTCCCCAAAAACCACCAGCAGTGTGTCAGTACTTTCATGTCAGTTTCAGTTCAGGTAGGATTTCCATCAAGTCCTGTTGGCTTCGCAGCCGTATGAGGTATGTAGTGTAACTCTCCTTTTGAGAGAGTCTGATGAGGTAATCTTGAACAGTCATGTAGACTCATGCATTCTTCAGGTATGAATCCTTTTTTTTTTTTTTTTTTTCTTCCTTAAATGAACAGTGATTCCATGCAGTTGTCACATTGTTTCCTGAGAGAGACACCCTCCAGAGCAGAGAGGCCAGAGTGAGGTCTGAGAACTATGGGTTGGCAAGGACACCGTCAGATTGACCTTCAGCTCTGTGGCTGCAGCTAAAGGAAGGAACGAAATGGGAGGACAACTACGTCAAAACTGATTTGTGGCTACCTCTCTGTAACATAGAAAGGAGCTGGGGTGGAGAGATGAGCTCAGGGTCTGCTAGGCCTGTTGTGGGTGGATTAGTGTTGCTTATCCCCCAACTTTGTGCGCTACGTGCTTAGAGACAGCTTGTGCGGACCTGCAATAAGTTGAATTTTAAGTGGACATAAAAATACTTTGCATTGCAAGTGAACGTTTACATTTTGGTGAAATCATGTCCATATTCAGGAAGCTTGTATTCATCGTTTAATCTCCAGCCATGACAACAGACTCGACATGAGCTGAACTGAGGGCGGACTTATGTAATTAACTTTGTAATATGCTGATCCACAGCATCTGATCATTCACCAGTCTGAGTTCAGAAAGAGTCCACAGTGTGTTTAAGAAACCTGAGTGGCCTGGGTTGGAGGCCTGTCACTGAGGTGGGTGCTCTGTACATGAGGTTCCACTGGTGAGAGTTACCCGACTTCCCCTGATTGCAACTAGATCAAAAAGAATACAAAAATAAAGTTGATTCAGGTTAAATATACTACAGCTCCTGAGGTAAAGACACCACTGCAGGTTACTTGATTTGAGGTATGTAAAAAGAGAAAAACTAAAAATAAAATCATTCTAAAACACAAAATCAAAAAAGACAACAAAATGGCAACAAACAAACAAAATGTCCTAAGATAAAACTTTTCAAGTTCAGTTGTGACTACACCTGTCAGTGGGTTTTGGCTGAGCTGATTGTGTTTAGCATGTACATTAGGATTTACAAGTGTAAGTGTATGTTGTGTGTCTTGTGTGTGTCTAATTGTGTGTGTTGTAGTGTGTGTGTGTGTGTGTGTGTTTGCATGTTGAATAAAATGCATAGCTGTGCATTTGGGCACATGTTAAAATATTCTTGGGCTCTGTGTTCATGATTGGACAGCCAAGAGGTTGACAGGGTTGATGAGGTATTTGTTGTGCAACAGTTTGTTATTCTTATCGGTTTCTCATTGTACTGTATATTCTAGCTGGGCCTCCCGGTGGAAGAGAAGCCTGGGGAACGGGTACAAAGGGCAGCCTGAGTTAGGGTGACCCGCTGGGGGTTGGCTCAGCCGAGCCAGGACCCTTAGAGGAGGAAGAGGACGTGGGGCTGAGGGTCTGAGCCAGGGGTGCAGAGAAGCCAAAGCTAGTACTGGTTCCAGCAGGGGGGGCTGAAGAAGCAGCAGCAGTCGACACAGCAGGCCCCGGGGCCCCTCCAGACTTCTGGGCAAACAGGGTTCCTGTAGGACAAAGGGAGATCTCTTTATCACTTTGAGGGAAATTTGTAGGTAACAAAAATAATCTTTATAAGCTGAAAAAGAGAAATCACAGATTGTGGAGGTTGCAGGACATTTATCCTACAAACTTCTAAACTTCTGAATATCTGAGGCATTTATTAAGTAAGTATTATTATTATTGTCGTTGTTGTTTATGGATTATTCATCAGCAATAGATAAACTCTGTCCAGTACAAACCTGAGTAGATTGTGCCATTGACCTCAACAGAGACAGTGATGCTGGCATTTCCATTGGTTGAGATGCTGAGAGACATGTCCTGCTGCTTCTCATCTGCCGACACACATAACATTGCAGTTTAATACACGGTGCACTTTTTGTGCAGGCTACTGTGATACATAGTAACTTTCATTCACTTTTGTGAAAAAAAAAAAATCCTGTTATGCCAGTTATAAGACAAACAAATGTACCAAATGAGAACTTGTCTAATACTAAGTTTATGTTTTCTCTGAATAAAAACATGTTAAATTTTCAAAATGTCCAGGCTTTACTAACATTATAGATACACATTTAGAAGCACAAACCTCTGGTGGTGATGGTGGGGGCTCCCAGGCGAAGGTTCATGGGCATTTGAGAAGCCATGGCCAGCAGGTTGTGTTGGAAAGCCTGTTGCATCAGACGCTGCTGCTCTTCTGCCAGACGGGCCATTTTCCTCTCTGGCCCTTCTCCTCCACCGGTCTCCAGTTTTTCTCTGAGCTGCTCCAGCGTGGCAGCTCTAGCCAAACCTGCAACCTGCTGCTGACCAAGAGCCAGTGCCATGGAGGGTCTCGCTGCCAGGATGGAGGGAGTCAGGTCATCTGGAAGAGACATACACAAGAGGGCTGGTTTTGTAAATTTCAATGGATCCACTGGTTTATATTTATTGACTGAGACTAAAATTCATTAGTGTGAATGGTTGTCTGTGTGTCAGTGTCACAGAGCGCACCCTGCCTATTGCCCAGTGTGAGTTAGAATGGGCTACGCTGATTAAAAAAAGGAAGGGGTAAATTACTGTTAATATTAATAATGTTTACTAAGGTAGATTTTTGTCATGTAATGACTACTACTTCATCACAGTAAATATGTGACATTTTAGAGTCAGTCAGAATATAATTTGATAGCTGAAAAGATGCAGTGATAGATCCGATAAATTAATCAACAAATAATGTGACTAATTATTTGTTAATTTGTAACAACAAATGTTAAGGAAGTCCAGAAGAACAAGAACACCTATCTTCAACGTGCTGTGTTTTAAAAGTCTCCTTTGTATGTGTAGTTAAGCAAGAGACAGAGATATGGAAGAAGGCGCCATGAATGTGAACAGAGCAAAAGAAAAGCTTAGCAATGAAAATGTCAGGGAAGCAGTAAACATACAGGGCTGAATCATCTCAAGCTGACAAAACTACATGGTACCTAAAGCGAGTAGAGTCATGTTGAATTGAGCTGTGCCTTGTTTTGTTTCGAGTAAGATAAAAACATTTTTCATTGAGATTTGAAACTCTTTCAGAAACCCTTGCTGGTTCCAAGAATCCTACTTTGAGAACCACTGATTCAAATTTAAACAAAACAGAGCTGCTTAAGTGCATGCAAAGAAGTTGCGGATCAATAGTTACATAGTCTTTCACACCATGTGCTGTCCCACATGACCACATAAAGTGTGTGACACGTAAAATACAGTGTGTTACACAAATCAAACCATAGATACTTTGGGCCCAAAGCAAAGTCACATTCCAGCTAAGTCAGAGTGACATCAGATAAGAGAGCAGGGTAATGACAGTTATCAACGGGATTCTACTGATGTGGACTAAAAGCTTCAAAGTTCATAAAGACCCCCCCCTCAGCGTGGGAACCGTGTTATTAATCAGTAGTAAAGGTAAGAGCTTTCAGCAGCCTGAGGCAATATTACCTTTTAAACACCTGGATGGACTAATGCAGGCATTACAGACATTCACAAAGTCGTATAAAAACACTAAAAAAGCACACACACACAGTGGGATACAGCAGAGGAAAGGAATGTGACTTGTTGCGAGAATGTAATACACAATGTTAAGACTCAAACATTCCTTCATGCGCACACACAAGCACACACTCATACAGACACAAACATGTCTGACACAAAAGGAAGCTCTGATGAAAACAATTAAAGTGTGCCCTGGGGTTTTTTTTTTTATATTTTTGTTTTTTTTAAACATACATAGCTATCATGCTGATGCTGGAAAAACCTCCTTTAACCATTAAAACCACAACTATATATCAGTGTTTATCAATTGCTTGCACTGGATGTAGTAGTTCTAAATTGCGACAGAGGGCAGTAGTTCCTCATGAATGCGTCAGGCACAAGTCTTAGCACATCCCTAACTGGAACGCTCCAGTTCAATCCAACCAGTACAGAGAGGCTTCATTCTCTGAAGTAAACATTTACCCAGTTTAATATAACCATCAAGCCATAGAAAGGTTTCTGGAATATGTGCTAATTTTTTCCTACTACACCCTTCTTAACCCTCGATAATTATACACATTCATATGTGAGAGCTGCCTGTTTACTTGCAGGCGGGCTTGTTTAAGGTTAAAACTCACATTGTGTAAACTTGTTTTCCCCATATATCTATATGTGGAACAGAGATGACTGTACTCCTATGCTAGCATTTAGCTTTGTGATTATTTTCAGAAAAAATATACTAATTAGCTTGGTGAGTTGTGTAAGTAATGAGGTTAGTCTCTTCGAGAAAAACACATCAGCAGTGTTCTCTGACATACATGTGAGTTTTGTATATTAAGTTCAATATCTGCTTAATTATGGTCTCTGTGTCTGGTTGGTGGATACATCATCAATACCTTTCTTCAGAGAGGGTCCTGGTGAGGCCTGCAGGCCGTTGAGGGCCCCTGAGGCCCCTGCCCCCAGAGCTGAAAGGTGCATCTTAGGAGGTGAGAGAATGTGGGGAGCTGTGCTGGGGGAAGGAGAGAAGCGGAAGAGGCTGCTGCTGTAGCTCGGACGACGGCCCTCACGCCGGTTACTGTCGATGGCAGCCTGAAGCTCACCTGGGGAGCTCAGGCCTTTCCTCTCACACTCATACGGGTACAGGTATTTCATGTATCTAAGAGGAAAAAACAAACACACACAAAACAGACAAGGGAACATTCCCATGGGAAGAATTAGCATCAGGACTTGAAATCTGAAGCAAATTTGCTTTGTTAAGCACATTTATATGATAAACATGCTATAGTGGGTAAAAAATTAATCACTGCCTTCATAATGTCTTTCAAACTAAACAGCGACTTGACTAACACTCAACTTATAATTAAAGTAGGAAAATTCAGAGTGTATTTACATGTACTGCGGTAAACAGATCTCTTATCATTTATAATTAACCAAACCTGTAAAAAAAATACTGTTATGCTACTACCTGTAACCTGAATTTATTGTAATTTTTCAAAGCATTCTGACACAACAATCACATTTTTTCCATAATGTGCAAATATTAACATTTTACAAACAGTCTACCATTCAGCTGCAGAAATGGATTTGTTTAGTTTGTAAAAGCTTCTGTATTTTATTTTGTTTCACTTCTGGTTGGTGTTTGGTTTGAACTTTTGATAACAGAATGTGTCCCTGTGAAAACTGGTCTTCCCCGGCACTGCCGTCGCAGGGACTCAGCCTGAAGCCCTTAATGCGCATTCACACATGTAAAGTAACCCTGTTTGACACCTCGTTGCACGCACACACCAGGCCAAACTGAAATTTTACATGCTAGGTATACTTGGAAGACATAACAGGGGCCCTGCAAGTATGCACAGTCACAGCTCTGGTATTTCTGTCTCGAAATAACATAAAGTATTGTGCATGCTGACTGCATAATGGTGGAATGGATGCACCGAGGATCAATAAGAGGCTAAGAGCAGTGTCCATTAGATAGAGCTAGCTGAGCAATGCTACACAACATTAAAAATACATAAAGGTTCATTAGGGCACCTTGCTAGTGGACAGGGTGGAGAGGTGTTACATCTAGTGAAGGATTTCCATCAACAGAGTGAGAGAGTTTTAGTCGAGGCTCAGCATACAAGCTGTCAGTCAAACCCCACCTTAGTCACTGTGAACTCTGACCCAAATAACATCAATAAATCTATAGAAATCAATGGGCTCTATGTGTGATGTAATGGCCAGAGGGATTGAATGGGAAGAGGAAAGGTGGCCTAGTGGAGGAAACAAACTTGTATGTGTATAAACACACAAGCATGGGTTAATATTGACATCCTTACTCATATCACACACAAATCCACATCCTAAAGCTACACAAACAAACACTCACACACACACACACACACACACACACACAAACGTGGCATAAGGAAGGTGCTTGTTTTTGGCTGAGAAGTCGCACACTTGCGATTCTTTATTTAGTTCCAGTAAATTAACCCGGAGTTTACATAAGATGAAGATTAGACAGTCTGGGTATCAGGGTGTAAACAGTCAATTTATAGATTCAACAGCAAATGCAATGAATTTAGTTGGCTGTTTTGTGACAAAGATGCAAAGACTCACTGTGTGCGCAGGGTGAAAGCTGCACTAGTGATGGAAGTAGGCAAATTGAGTCCCTTTGTGATTTCCCTCCAGATTTTCTTGTTGATAACCTCCACCAGGCCTCCCTTCTCCGTCACCAGCTTGTACAGCATGTACAGATCCAGGACCTGCTTGGCCATGATGGGGATGCGATTGACTGGGGTTCCTATGGAGGAGAGGAAACCATAAAATTAATCAATACAGTACAAATCATACATCTGAATTGGATTAGCTAAGTGACCTACATGCTTTATGGTAAATGTATTTATTTCAAAACAAATTTGTGCAAAACTTGTGTGCATTATCAACATAGATAAAACTTATATAGTTGTGAGCTGTATTGTAAAGAATTTCTCTTGTATACATCACTGCTGAGACAGTAGCACTATAGCACTTACGAGGAAAATACATTTAAAGCTACTACAGAGCAAATGACAACAGTGGATGTAACCTTCATTATGCATTAATTCATTCACCGATCAATGCTGAAACCCAGGATCATTTTTTGACCTCTAGGTGCTGATCTAAGCGCTGTCAGGATGCTGGACAAAGGTAGCAGCCCTATTAACTGCACGCCTGTTAAATTTGGCTTGAAAACATATTAGCCCAGTTAAGGCAATCTGGCTTGACCTGGAAAAGGGGATTCGCAAACAACACAAAGCAAAGCGGCTCTAGACTTTTGATACAGATGCATTAATCTTGTCAACAGCTTATCTGCAGTGAAGCTTGCAGGGAGCATGTGGGGAAGGGGGGGGGGGAGTGGTTCGCAGTATGCGACGGAATCAAAAAGTGCAATGTGCAACAGTGTAAGCATGGAGCGGGAGGAGGGGACTGGGGATTGTGACGACCTGCTAATCCATGGGCAGCGGTGGGTGGGGGGCTCGTGGATAGGCCAGTATAATGAAGCTTATTTAGAGGATTGTACTAAGCAAATCCACACCCCTCTGCTGTTAGTGCTGTCGGGCCCAGCGCAAGGGAGTCGTACAGATTTGCCCTCGCAGCTAATGCCAGCCAATCCCTCAGCCCCTTCAGGCTGCTCTTAACCTGGAATCAGACTCATTAATGACTTTGTAAAATAGCTGTGTGATCAGGCCATGAAGATTAGCCCTGATTCATTTTCTTAAGTTAGCAACATGTCTTAAAGCCATGTGCAAGGGGCCTAGGTGAACACATGGACCTACGTAAGTGTTGAGATCAGGAGGTACAGCAACACTATCAGGGCATTATGACTTTGAGCTGTTAATGGCACTGCACAATACTGGCTGTAATAGTGGAACTAAAACTTCCTCTATTGTTGTGCTCACTAAAAGTTTGCCTAGAAATACAGCAAAGTTTCTAAAAGACACACACAAGACCTGTGGCTAGGTATGGTAGGAAAGGATTATATCCTGTTAGTATAAGTGTCATTCTGGAGAAGTGGTTCTCCACATGGGGCCTAGGAAGCAATGAGGCTGTGAAATTTAACAGTAATTGTTTGCCACTACAGCCTCCTTATTCTGCATGTTTGAACACTGAAAAATGGGATGCAGGTAAGGTTTTTATAGGTTGCAGGCAGAATCAAAAAGAGAACTATGGCTATTTACTGTGCATTGAAACACAGACCTGCAAGTAATTACAGGCAGCCAGGATCACACACAAAAAGCAGAAATACATGTAGGAATACAATATGTACAGCGGAACCAGCCTAATCTAAAATCTAGGTTTTATTACATACACACACACACACACATATTTATCTTTATGCATGTGTGTGTTTATGTGTATCAACATCTTAAAAAATAAGGTTTAAACTGCATTAGAGGGTCCTTGTGTATCAAAGCAACAATTGTATAAAAAATAAGGAAATTTAAATCAGAAAATAAAATTTTGTAGAGAATATATCCTTTAAACAGACCTATAAGTTCTCCTCCTACCCTGTAATATGAAAGCAACCACAGCAGAACAGCAAACTTATGTGGTTAATAACGTTTAGCTTGTTTAAGCTGTAGAATATGTTGTTCTGGGAAAACAGCCATCTTATCTCTAGAGCCAATTAACAACTGGCAAACAAGACAGCCTTTGCAAAGATGTCAGCCTCCTTCACAGATCATTTGGATTAGCTATGGACTGAGTGAGTGGAGAGATGTGCAACAGTTATTAAGTATTTAATTCAAAGATCAAACTTTGGGTTTGAACCTCCATTTTGTATTTCAATTAGTTTAATTCTCCACATCATTTTTCAATGTAGTGTATTGTGACAATATGGCATTTTTATACACTAGAAGACCTATCATGAGCTCGACAAACAGTCAATATCATGCCTGAGCATCTCCACATGGGCGCAGTGTACCAATGATAGTCTCATAAACATGGTTGACACAACTTAGATTTCATACGACACACACCTAAGGAACCGATGTTTGCAACTTGCAAGGTGGCACTATGGTGAAACAAGGTTTCAGAGGGTTTCCTATCGGTATTTTGCAAGCTGAGTTTCACAACTTTTAAAACATGGGCAGAGGCGTGTTTTTGGATAGACAGTTGCAAAAGGAGGAACAAAACACCAAAGACTCTAAAAATCTCAGGCAGAAAACATTGGATTTGTGTTTAACATTTTTAGAGCACTTTTTTCAAAATTTTACACACACAAAAAAAAAGTTTAGCCTCAAAACTAACACTGAAGCCTGAAGCTGTTCTATACTTTTTCTCCTGGGAAGACAGTGAGTATGAGCTAACATGATGGTCGACCAGTACTCCTATTTTCCAAGTGTTTTGGCCGTTGACTGTCCAGTACATCTGCACTGTGCTAGATGTTAGTCAGTAATAGCCTGCCAAGTTACATTATAATTTATGTTAAATTGTAACGGTGCTATGCCTTAGGGACATAATGTAATGATTAAATAAGCATCTGTTTCAAACGGTTTAAAATTCAAAAGGGTCCTGTTCTTCTATAATTTGCAAGTTTGCTCTATGTATTTTTTACAGACTAAAAACATGGTAAACTAAATTCTTAGGTGGCACAAAAAATCCTAAATGTACTCTGTATGGCTGACACTCCACTACAACTCTGGGCAGTAGCAACATTTCCAGAACATGCGGAGGATCAAAGCACAGGGAAAGCTTTGCTGCCAGCGCCTCGTCAGTTATTTAATGCAGTGTGGGACATCAATCCTGCATCAAACAATTAGTACAACTAGAGGGGTCAGAGATCAGCCAGGGGTTATTGATGTGTGAATTAAACTGCAGGTCAGCAGGAAGCCATGTTTTCATACTGGCCCGGACGTGAACAATGAGAGCACAACAAATGAGACACAACAGCGCTGGCCCCATAGTGACAGGCCAGCAGTTAGGTGGGCTTTAATTCACGCCTATGCTTTTATTCACTTCTTTATCAGTATGTGCTGTCAAATCAGATCAGATTTAATGAACAATAATTTAATCAACAAGACACTTTTTTTTAAAGGCACAAAGCCTGCTAAAAAAAACAAAACAAAAAAAAAAACAAACAGGACAAGTTTGGACCACAGAAGAGCTGAGTGTGGTCAGTGTGTGACAAAAAAATCAAACTAAATAGACATTTGCATATCTTATGTAAACCAAAGGTGGTTTTGGAAGCTGAAAAAGCATTAATTAGGCAACACTTGACATCAGCCAGGTTTCACATTTCAATATGGCCAGACCTCATATGAAAGCACTGTGAGAGCACCTTTGATAACACCGCAATTGCCCAAAAATCACATTAGCAACACTTAGGCAGTTGGCTGCTGAGTCCCCTAATTTTAAAGAATAAATGTGCCGCTCGCCTTTGGTGTCCAACATCTGCTACTTTTCCAACCCTGGAGACATTTAGTACTAACAGGCTTAATTAGGCCAGTCTAAAACCTCTCTTTTGATCACAGCAGCGAAACTTCACTGAAAAACGGAGCACATGTTCACAGTCCACGCAACATGGACTCTATTCTGCTGTTATAACTGTATTCATGTCAACCTTTTGGCTTATTTGTCTTTAGAAAAAGATCCTGATCAGCAGCGAACCCTGACCACTTAATGGCATTAGGCCATGCAGGCCTCAAGTACGCAACTGTTGAGTATTTCATCTCTCTGTAAAGCCCTGATTTGTCCACTGGACTTCTCTGAGCCAGTCTGTAATTGGCTGCAGGCTTCACCTCCCATCATCCTTTGCCCCGGACTGATTTTCCCCCAGGGACAGGGCCATCAGGAGCCTAGTGATTAATGGCACCAGGGGTCAGAGGTCACTCTGGTGGGAAGTGCCACGGCTGAGGGCCCCTGAACCACTCCTTAAGTCCTTCCTCCAACTTCCACATTGAACACAAGCACCACGCGGCCGGTCTTCAAATGGCTAGACTTCAAATGATAAGGGCTATAGATAAAGACTGACTCTGCAAATAGTCTGTATATTTATATATAATACATTTCATGCCTGTAATGATTCTAGCACATGGTACAAATCATTTTCAGCACCCACGCCATGGGGAAAATAAATCTCTCCATTTAGTAGATAAATAAAATAATTTTATGCA